>DWJZ01002248.1:0-20011 GCA_018249125.1 Asbolis capucinus
TAAGTGTACCTAATACGAAGGCAATATTTTTAATTAAATTAAAATAAAATGCTACATTTGGGATTCAATCAGTACTATTTTTTAAGTGAAACTAGCAGTCGAATTTGTATAAATAGACAATGTTACAAAAAGGGAGTTCTTTCATACAAAACAAAAATATCACGCGTCGCATATGGATTGCAACAAATAAAAAAAGAATATGTATTTCATGAACCAATAAATTCAGCAAAATGTAGGATAATATAGTACTTAAAATTTGGTAGTTAAAATTGCTTTAAATAAAACGCGTTAGTTGTATCGCGGCTGTACCTCCCGCCCGCGCCCCTCTCCGCCCGCGACGCCCACATTTCTTTAAGACAGTCTTCTAAAGTCAGTCTTAAAGGTTTATTGCATTAATTTCTCATTTCATGCCTCGTCCCTTCCCGCGTTTCGAGTCGGAAATAAAAAAAAAATAGAAATCGAGCAATGTATAAAGCTACGAACTAATCATTTAAACGAGCAATAGCATATAAATATACCTAAATCAATATTTATAATAACTTATAAGAGTACATATCAACGTATGGCAGAAATCAAATAATCAACCAAGTTAAAGAACGCAAAAGTAAGTAACATTTTGGAAAAATACTTTTCAAGTTAAATTTAAATTATCTCACATAAAAACATCTTTTAAATCACATTGTGATCTTTTAGCGTATAATAATTCTGCTGATTTACATATATTTTCACGCAAAATAGCGTTTGTAATTATAAAACTGACATTGTACATAGTCAACAAGTCAGCGGTAAAATCAACGCAGATCGATGAAGGTACATTATGTTACAGAAAAGGAGTCGTGAAATTACTGCGTAAATGAACTGCAAACATTGTTTGGTCCTTATAGACTAGTTTCATCGGAAACGAAATCAAAATATTATGGTAACGAGAGCGTCATAAAAAGAATTTAAAGAGAACTCATTCACTTCAGATGCTTTGTAAATCATGAGCGAATTGCAATCCTCTGTACAAGCTATGCTCGATTCGAATTTTTCCAAAAATTAATAATAAAATTGGCACATTAAAAAATAATCACAACTTAAACAAAACAAAAATAAAATAAAATGGACCTAAGGTCCGCGTCATTATTTATCGTAATATTTTTTTCAGTACACCTTAATATACTGTTTTCCATGGGAAGAGATGTCGCGGGCGGTGTCAGGCAAGGTCTCAAACAATACCACGAGATATCCTTCGGGAGTCAACGCCACGTCGCTGGGGCGATCTTTGTCATCTAGGCCAGGGCTCTTGAGATCTACTGCCCAGAGGATACGAAGCTCAGAAGTAAATACAAGCACACGATGGTTTTTAGAGTCCGCAACGATAATCCGTCCATCATCATCAGTCACAATACCGGAAGGTCGATTCAGCTCTCCGATGCCAGAACCTTCGCGACCAACACAGTGCAAAACTTTAGTAAGAGTAGGATCTACCATTAATAAACGATGATTTTCAAAGTCTGACACTATAATATTTCCTGACGTCGTAAAACATACGCCTCTCGGTGTTGTAGGCCCTTTGAGCATTTTTGCTGGGTTGGCTCCTTCGAATACAAACTTAGTAACGAACGAACCGTCGCTGCTAAATAACTGAATGCGATGGTTGCGCGTATCTGTCACCACGATATTTCCCAAAGTATTTACAGCTACATCCCAGGGATACTGAAATTGGCCACACTCTTTACCGAAAGACCCAAACTTAAGTATGAAATTTCCAGATGATGTAAATATCTGTACCCGATGATTGTCTTTGTCAATTACTATTATACGTCCGTAAGTATCAGTTGTTATACCAGCGGGCAAATCAAATTCACCAGGTCCAGTGCCTTTAGAACCGAACATGGTTCGGAATTCTCCACGACTGTTAAATATTTGTATACGGTTGTTTCTTCTGTCAGCTACAATAATATTCCCCTCTCTATCCACGCATAGGCCCCACGGTCGAGACACTTGACCCTCATCTTGACCCTCTCTACCGAATGAAAACATAGGAACTCCGGGAACGGGACTTCTTGTCGGTCGCACAGTTACTGACATCCAGTATCCAGGTATAGCTTGTCCAACTCCTCGGGTGTTGTTAGGATCCAAGGATATGCTTGATGAAATGGTATTATGATCATAGTAACTGGATCTTGAATGACTACTGCTATAATCAGGTATTGATCTAAGGCTGCTAGTCAAAGACAAGGGGTAGTTTAAAGGTTGATAGTTTTGAGCAGATTGTAAAGATTGTAAGAGTGACTGGCGTGACGGTAGAGACACTGGTGAAGAACTCAAATTATGCATGGTACTTACAGGAGCGGATTGAACGTCACACTGTCTTTTGATCTGATCAACTAGATCATAATTAGGAGGTATAAATAAGATCCGATCTTCAGAAATGTGCATATTCTTAAACATGTTAGAGAAATAATCAACTTGAGCTCTTCCTTTTTGTTTAACAACAAACAAATCAAGACCTTCGGAATCCATACTCCTAACCAAAGTTTCATTAGTATGCGCCAATCCGGCTAATATACCACGTAGTGTGTTCATGTGGTCTGTCAGTTGATTCATTTTAGCTTGTCTCATTTTTTCTACTTTATCCAAGAGATATTTCTCTCTATCTTCAATAGCTTGAGCGTAACAGCGCATAGCTTTTCTGATTTTTAAGCTAGCTTCAGCCGTTTCTTTTTCGTAAGCTTTAGTCATAGCAACAGCACGATCAATAGCAGTTTTAATTGCTTTTGTGCCGGTTTTAGTATCTTCAATAGCCCTAAACACATTTACGCGGCAAACATCTAGAGCGCCTTTAATAGGTGCATAACAATGATCCTTGTGAGCCCACAATGTGCATTCGACGCAAATAGCAGCAATGCATTGCTCACAGTAAAATCTCACTGGATCGCCGTGAAGTTCACAATACATATTTACTTCTTTATCGATATTAGAGTTCGGTTTTGCCCCTATCGGTGAAATTTGATGAATGGGCAATAATGTATGCTCTCGTAATTGGCAGTCAGATGTTACTTTGTGGCAACACTCATGGCAGAACAGATCGTTGCACTCGAGACAACGAGTAGTGGGTGTACGTTCTTCGCATCGAAAGCAGGTGATAGAAACTGAAGAGGATGTACCTGGTGATCCACTGGAGTTCTCTTCCTTAGAATGGTTTTGGTGATTGTTGTTTGATGAACCACTGTACTCGCGGCCTATGGGTCCTATAGGGTTTTGGATTGAGCTACACGATGGAAGAGCCCAAATGTCATAGGGTATCGTAGAAGAGGACGATGTTGATGCCGCCGACTGTATTCCAGACGGTTTATTCATATTCTCCAGGAGGTTACAGATGATATGAGACATTCCCAGCGGGTCCTCTTGCTCGCTAGAATTATGGCTCGAAGCCGCGCCTGACGACGTAGTCGGCAGGCTCGCAGCCAATGACTGCGTCATGTTCGCAAAAGACGTCATTGTGAGGCACAGTTCAAGTCATTAGATCTGCAACAAATGAAATTCTGCGTTAGTTAATTTATTACTTAAGTAATACGAATGTAAAATACATAATACATTGTTATTTTTAAACCATACGACTGACATAGAAAATATCGTCTATAAGTTCCAATAATATACAAAGTACAGTAAAGCGTTGTAAAGCAAAAAAAATATGTCAGTTTCCATTTAAAGTTCAAAATCTCATTATGAAAACATTTGTAACAACTAAAAATATATCTCATCATGGAAGTCGTGTAATTTCAAATGAACAAATAAACATTCTATGATAATGTGTAAAAATATTAAGATCTAAGGGCGTCCCATGAACAAACCTTATTAAATCATAAGGAATAACATCGTCTTAGCTTTTCTCATCATATTTAAATAATTAAATTTTCAGCACTTTTTATAGCAATAATTGTACAGCACTTATAAGAGATACTTAAGTGATCGATTGTTCATTAATGGTAAATTTAATTAATGGGTCATGTGTATGTATCCTTTTGATTCTGGGATTGCATTGAACAATGCAAATTGGAGTTACAAAAAGATTAAAGTTGGGCCATGATTTTAACCTAAATAACTAACTACATAATTCTCTATTTGCAAATGTAATTGATAATATAAACAATCAATTTTTATAACAAATAAATTGCAAAAACAAATATGTTATTGTTTGCATGTGAAATTTTTAAAGCATCAAATTTATCGTGTCTAAATTGCCATGAAATGATTGTTGTATGTCACTATTAATTATTATGTAAATATTTTTTTTCAAACATAAAGTTGAATGGTAAAACGTTACTTACAATTAACAATTATGTAAACAAACAAATACTATGAAATTACACTGAACATATTGATATCAACAAACTGTTAATTTTATTATCATCTGGTTCCGGATGGTGACACTCACAGAATAAAATTAATAAAACTTATAATAAATAAACGCCAACAAACAGGCACGGCCCGCACCCCTACCCCGCTCAATGTTGCACTGGGCCGCTTCATACGGTGCAGTTTGCGAAAAAAAATGTATCCCAAAAACATTTGTGCGCTCCCTACCACTAGCCCTTGTGATTGTAGGTAGTGATCATAGAAAGAGACGACACTATTCTAACGAAAGTGAGTGGGAGAAAGAAGCAAATGCGTCGCATTCCAAAATTTTCCATAATTTAGATAAAAGAGGTTCGCTATGATTAGGGTTGTTGCTGTCGGTCTATGCGTTTCCTGTATCGTATAAAATGTACCAATATAAAATGTTGCAAATAATTGGTGTTTAAAATAACTATAAGTTTATTTAGAGTTATTCCTGTATGACAGATATCAACGATTTTTACACATTTTTAATATGACATTGTTTGACATTTCTAAGCCCACCTTTACAATGCCAGTTTGACTTTTTTTACCAACATTTACATAAATTATGATACAGCTATAATACCGAGACACGATCTCGATGTCATGCATTGTCATTCAGGAAAATCACAATACGAGAGTCAGCGAATAAATAATATTAGTGAATGTCAACCCTAGCCGGGATGTTAGAATCAGTATTGAGTGGCATAATTCTGTAGTTCACAAGCATTTCGGAGAGCGGGACAAGTGATCGGGTGACTAATGGGCGTGAACGAGAGGAGTGATGTTCTTAGTTATCGAGATTCTGTATTTCGAGCTGCGTAGCGCGTTGGTAGCACATGTCGCTCGTGACCTTGCGCGGCGAGTGCGCGTGAGGCAGGTCCGGGACAAGCCGCCATCTTGCCGCGCCCCCGCGGTCGAACCTCATCGTTCAGTTCAGGAGGGTGCCGAAAATCGATGCTCCCTAGCTGCCCTTAGCTACATCCCAAAGGGCGATGCCACGGATAGAACCACTGCTAAGAATTATTATATATATAAATAGATAGTCGCGTGCCAAACTTACATGGCTTTGCGTAGCAAAAAGCCAAACATGACAACAGCATTTTTCTAAACTTTCATTTAGAATTTTAATATCCTTGTCCTAATTTTAAAAGTAGTAACAATACGGAACAACAATACAAGGAGGATTTTAATTTACTTTACTTTGAACATTAATAATAAAGGTTAACTCCAGTAACCATAACAGAGCCTAACCTAAGTATCGAAAACGAACCTAGCTAATTCTGTCGTTGAAAAACTTTGTTCCAGTAATTCCAATTTTCCAACCCAGCGACAAGAAATGTCTTTGGAGGATTCTCAGTACTGGTGAGATTATTAGACGAAATGATCTTGATTAGTTGAATTTGATTATAAGCATCGTGTCTTTAGTTTATACAAAGAGGAAATATGGTTTGCCGTTACAACAACAAAAAACATAAAGATAAAATCAATGGTATCGATTCATAATTTGGACATCTGCGTGGACCCACTATCAATGGGTCGGTGAAATTTAGAAAGTTCTTAAAGTAACGATTATTCATTGACAGCTAAACATAATACTGTTCATCTAGTAAGAGGTACACGTTTACGTGGTATTGATGCGTTTATTGTTGAGCAGGTAGTAAGGTTTATAGATTATCGGAAAAAATTCTAAGGCACAATTTTTTCGCGGCAGCATGAAACAAAGGATTCGTCGTCGACGTCGACCCGATTCAAGCGTTTGCACCCCCACGCTGCGCTTTAGAAGTTATGAACATACTCGTACAAGGCAGCCATCCATTGAATATAACTTCACTATTTCAAGACTATTGCTAGTAAAGTAGTATTGCTGGAAATTAACAACTTTTAATAGAGAAAATACAACATTAAACTTTACATTTCATTGAATATTGCTTTTATTTGTTAATATTTGTTAAATCACACATCACTGTGATCTTAAAGTTATGTTTTTTTGTAGCTCAGCCGCCATTTTGAAACTAAGAGTTTTATTCGTATTGTGAACAACGAGGACTATTAAATTGATGTAAGGTGTTTAATACAAAATAATAATAATATCTACAACTTTTAATTTTCTCCTATCATATTAATAATTTAGCAAAACTAAATTTAATATTATGTGAAATATAATATTCTATTGATTTTGAGAACCTGCTGTTTCTCGTGAAGATAAAATTGACAATTTAAAGAATAATATGTTCATTATCTTCATTGCATCCCAAATGGAAGGTCACGTTGGTCCTTTTTTAGCAAATACTGACTGTACTAATTAAAAAATTGTTAAATGGTAATTTTCATCTATGTTATAACATTTTAGCAGCATTTAGCAGTTCACATAATGTCAAGCAGGAATGTGATTCAATAACTATATACAAAGAAAAGTTAGTTTACAAAACCTGTAAGAATATTCTGGACAAAACGGCAAAAGCAAAACAAACTAGTACTTTTTATTTATCGTCGATGGAACTGCCCATGTTGTTAACCTTCTCGTCCTCATGCTACGGACTTTATCAGTTATCGACTCGTAAATATTAATACCGACGGAATCTTTATGTAAACAAAGATATTCAAGATTATGAGGAAACTGGTGCACTAGAAATAGACACCTGAAAATCTTATTCACATACTTGAACTAAAACGAGCATCTGTTCGGTATTTCTAGACTTCTAGTAATCCGAAAATAGACAAAATTATTTATTTGCACGTTAAATTTGTCACTTTATTTACTTGAAAAGGGACTGCAGATATATAAGGCAATTAGCCATATTAAATAAATGGTTTTTTGTTATGAGATGTGCCGTAAGCGCCATCGAGACAAATGGTGCGCATTTAAATATGTATGCAACATTGTAAACCAACTTACCAATGATCCGAGTAATATAATAATATTGATTTTAAACCCGTTTTTGGGTATCGCGCCTATATTTTGTTGCGTTTTATTTCCCTCATTTTATTCTAATCATTATTTACTTTACAATTACGTATTCGTTTTACTTTTACTATTCTGCAATTGCATAAATCCTAATCTGTTTTGATTCAAATCAGAGTCCCAAAAAGCGTTTTTAGTCGCCCCAAAATATTGATATGAGGCAAGTTTACGTCAAGCTTTATCAGTAGTGAATGAAAGGTTTACACAAGAAAGACCTCTGAGCTATTGTTTTCTTTACCTTTAAAAGTACATTTCATACCTTACAAGGAGTTAAATAACGGAGGTAATAAATCGCTCAAAGTTAACAAAAGATCGGTAGAATTAGAAACTAAGTATGAGACCAAAAGATTGAATATGAACATGAAAAAATAAATAGAATTTAATCATTTTTATTACAAAATCAATAAAAAATACATATAGAATAATTAATATTCACGTCGTGTCGGTGTAAAGTGATAAGTGGAAATTACAGTTCATTGTCAACTTCATAACGAAAGTTAAAGTGAGATAGATACTTTGAAATAATGACATATTAATAAATTAAGACAACAAGATATAATCATTTCTTGTTCTCTTTACTAGAAATCGTTTTTATCTCGCAAACAATTGTCTGTGTGCTATTTAAGCAAATTTCCAAAAATTATCCAAAATGAAAAAAATATTGAGACTTACTTTTCTACTCATAACGAGATTTCATGAACGAGAGAAATGGAAACAAGTTCAGATTACAAGTATTGGTATTTATGTGAAAATAATTACGGTGGTATTTGAGGGGACCCAGTGAGGTTCATGGCGCATGCGGATTGAGAGCTTGGGCAAGACCCCTTGGTTTACTCGGTACAGATTACAATAACGGAGCTGCACAATCTCCCAGGGAGAAATGGAACAACGAAACGGTAGCCGTAGATAAGAACTGTATAGCAGGCGTTGTAACAAAGGATTGTCCGTCTGGTCACGACGCATACTCCACACGCATGTTTATTGTGGAATTTTTTGATCACGTTTGTTATTTCTGGAATACAAATTTTCTTAATCCTATATTTTTGAATATTGGAACATATATAACTGACCTTCGAACTAGCAGCATAATAATAGCAGCTTTTTCATGCCGATCATGTCAATCAATCAGAGCTACATCGTTACACAAATCACTCGGTACCCATGAAGTCAGCAAAAATCTGCTACATTTATTTTTAATGCATTTAATCCATCGATGACCTACTAGTAAAATAGAGTATCTCCTAATAAATAAGGGCCTAGAGCACACTTCACCAAGTCAAGTGAGGATTGGTGGAGGGGTTATCATATCTGAAACCAGGATCACCACTGAAGCATTAGTGGTCTAATTTATAATCAGTTTCTTATCGAATTCTACAGCGTTACGAGTTAAGAAGATACCATATTATGTTTTCTACGTTAAGCAGGGGAATATACACCGGAATTGGCTTGGAATCGAAAGTCCTTATGTAGGTGTACGATTTACCCCATTCTACGTTTTATCCCTGGGGATGGAGGTACAATAAATCTCGTGACTAAACAAAAGAAACATTATTCCTATTCGTAATTTTTCTATATTAAACGATACAATTTTATCTTATGCATGAATGACAAAATAAAGGTGTTCTAAAGACGCATAATCAAATTTTCCTTGAATTCTAAATAATGATTATGGACCAATTTCTGCCACGGGGAAATCACTCGTATAATGAATTCGTGTAGTAAAATACATTATCCTCCTCAAATTTAGATTTAGAATACAAGTGTGAGCATATATTAGTCCTTTATTTGTGTAAACCAAATTTTTTTTTAAGAATGTAATGAAAGATAAGTTTCAAATATTTTATTATAACGGCCAATAACTATTTTTACGATTTGTTCTTTAGAGTGAAGTAAAGCTTATTATTTATCCACTGACCGATGGTCGTAGATCTACTATTAAAACAACATATATTTCAACATAATATTATATATCACTAGTTTACGCCCGCGTTTTAGGTACCAACGTTGATAATGGAGTGTGTTATTGCAGACTATAATCTACCTCGGTCCAAAATTTCATTCAGATCCGCTCAGTAATTTTTGTGTGAAGGAATAACAAACATTCATCCTCACAAACATTTTGCATTAATAAAATTAGTAGTATTTATGAAAACACTATCCAGAAATGCCCGCCTTACTATAATTACTATTTTGGTCATATTTTAAAATATGTCACTTTATTTCATGGGTACTTTACTTTTCATTGTAAATAGCCATCTGTACGAATTTACTATTTATTACAGTGTTGTAAACGACGAGTATGATAGTTCCGTTAGAAATGGTATTCGAGGCTCTAAACTAGGATTGCTTTCGAATGACAAAACTTGTAGTGGCCCAGGAGAGTTTAGAAAGCGATAATGGTCTTCGAGGGGCAAAACTCTCAGCATTTGTTTTAGTTCTACCTAGTGTCTAGACGATCATATTCTTGCAAAGCTAGACATTGCTCCGATCGTACGGGTACCGCTGCCTAGCAATGTTAATTTGTCAAATACCTACTGTTCGTAAGATGCACATGTTAAGTACTAAATTCTTAAACCTCTGCAATATTGTAAAAGTAGACACATTTCGGTTAGAAAAACCTTCATCATCAGACTCTGGACATAATCTAAGAAAATATTAGTTTTTAAGACAAATCAAATAATCCCTAATTCGATGGGATTCTCGTCGTATCATCTCAATAACATATGCATATCATTATCAACGAATTTTCATCACCTAATCATGGAAAATTTCAGCTCCAACAGGCGCTGAGAAGTGGGTCAACTTGAACATGCAAGATTTGATTACAGAGAGAAACACGAATTCGTAATCTTATTGAAGGCGCGCAAATGGCATACGCAGTTCACAATCTATATGCTACTATTATAAAACTGGAGAGTTTGTTTGATTGTTTTTTGAACGCGCTAAAGAACTACTGGTTCGAATTGAAACATTATTTTTGTGTTGGATAGTACATTTATCGAGGAAGGAAGGAACGGCTATATAACATCACGCTACGACCAATAGGAGCTAGCATTGATATGAAATAACAAAAACTGGCAATTTCTTTTCCGAATCAAAGTAGGTGAAACTTTAGAGCTCAATCCTATATTTTGTGCTACCTAACCCGGCGTGCTTTTTACCATCTTCGATTCTTGAGTGAATCTAATTCTACACTTGGATAAATTTATCACTAACACTCAATTTCGTAATCAAATAAATTCTTTCCAAGCTAGAACATTATGCCCTTTCCCAGCGTTCGGTCAGAACAGATACAGAACGGTTATCATCTAAGCTCAACCACCCTCAACGTGACTGCCCCTCTTTTTTTTTCTTTATTGAATTAATCAGCTACTACATACATAGTATGGTACATTTAGCATGAATAGATCTTTGAAATCGAGTGAAAAATGAACACAGAAGACATTTTTTGTGTACTTTCAGGAAATTTTTTCTTAAGTTCCGAGTTTATTAACCAATTGATGCCAACTGGGTCCTATCCTCTGTTTTCCGTCGCAACGCTGTTTTTTAAAGTTACATTCTACCATTTATTCCACATTATTCTTCGTAAAAATAAAAATAAACGTTTAAAATTGGATTTCGCCTAACAGGAAAAGAAACATTTTTTCGGCGTTATTATTATTATCTTTGTACAGACACTAAATAATTTCGAGTGCAGTTACAAGTGACTCACAATACATATTAACAAAGGTTAATAAACTTAACCGTACCTATACTGTCCATACGTCATTCACTGATGTTGCTCTTTGATCTTGGACAATGTGAACTTGAAATGTACCTACCTACATATGAAATGGTTTTCTAATCAAACGATATTTTTTCCGGTTCTACTACTGCTATCTGGTTATAATATGAATTGTTACAATTCACAATATTCAAGTATGTTTTACCAAACAAACTTCAAAATATTTGAAACACTTACTAAATACAAAAAAATTCACCATAAATATTTACAAATATTTATAAATGTTTCTATGCTATCTGTAAATGATAATATAATTCAGATGTTGATTATCACTTTACAATGAAGAAAAACGTTGTGAAGAGACATGCTCCCCTGCGAGTCCCGCATAATGTTCTCGAATGTTTGTGAAGTCCATCTATTGGCTATTGTGGAGGACTATGGTCTGTATTCCTGACATTGTAAGTGGTGTCTCAAGCCCGTTAGTGGGGCAATATGAGTTGAAATATGTGTGTTAATTTATTTATCATACATTACTTTTATATTTTGTAACATAATAATAAATTCAAGAATTCAAATAATATCAAAAGACAAACAATGAACTACATATTTCTTGTTATGGTTGAAAATCTATTAAATGGAGCAAATGTATTTTCGGTAATGTTCATATTTAATTTTCAGAAACAGACCACTCCATATTACCTGTGTAAATTTAGGCTTAGGGATTTTCATGGAAAAAAATTTGCGCTTCTATTATGCAATGCTTTATTGCTACCCTAGAGTTTTTCCTATTAAGATAATTATTACGGTCAGACAGGGACATTCAGATGTTGGAGGAATTGGGATGATTATTTGCACAGCATTTGACAAGACATTTGCAGAGGTGTGGTATAACATAAATTACAAAGAAAATATTGTATTATGCATCACAAATAAACCCTTAGAAAATGGCATGTTTCATAAATATAATAATCTTTTATTTACTTATTAATAAAGAAACCAAACTATGTATTCTTAGGCCACTATTGATCAGTTATGGTCGTAGTGGCCTTTGGGTTTATTTCCTATACCCATCTCTCCAAATAAACTATGTATTTGACTTTTTATTAATAAAAAACAGAGATCAATGCATGCTATTAGTACACAAGCTTATTACGAAGCTTTGCTAGCCCTAGTTCCTAAATTATTTGACCTGTCTGTAGTTCAAAATCATCAAAGGAAGAAACAAAATATTACAAATCTGAAAATATAGGATTTCAATTTGCAAAATGTCATCAATATTTCTGATCACATAAAAGAAGAAATGATATTTCCACAGCTTTATAGCAGAGCAACAGAAAAACTGTTCTACCTGGTTACTTTATTGTAGCTTAAACTGATTTTAGACCATATTGTGCTGGGTACCACAGTTATTCCTGTTTGATATTAGTCACAAAATACATTAACTATTCAATGTCCCAATACATGTGGACTACAACACATTGGTGGATAAAAGGATGGAGTAATTCTGAGTATACAGGTAAATCTCTCCTCCCAATAATATGTTTACAGATAAAGAATATTGACAAAAACAGTTTAAGACTAAACTTGCTTTTATAACCAATATGAAAACTTATCATTACTGGTGATAAAAACTTCCACATGTTCAAGAACAATGCATGTGCGCCAATGTAAACAAAATATGAATTTTAACATATGGCCTATATAAAAAATCTACAAGTAAAAACCTAATTTCTATGGTTTGTATAAATTTTCCTTTAAAATAAACTCTAACACCATTCAACTCTGATACAATTCTCCTTTGCAGTTGTTAAGAGGGTTCTTAAATCTAAAATTAAACTTTAGAATTTTATTAAAAAAGAATGAAGGTAGTTTTATTTTTGTTAATTCATACATCATAAAATATACTTTCTATAGAGGAAAGTAATTGTTTTACTCGAATATTTTTTACATTTAAATAATAAAACAAAGACATCCCTGGTGATTCCTGCATCGTCATCACTGCATCCAGGTTAAGGTAACTGAGATACTGATTCATAAGTGCTCATAATCGCCAAATTACTTCCGAGACGCATACTCACCAAAAATACATCGATGATCTTGCAAGCCGGGATTCAATTCATTTTAATACGCATCACAAAAGTGTTCGCAAAGCTGTAGTCCATTAAACGTAAATCATAAACGTCTCGGCGTTGTAACTTTATTTAAATGAAAATATGCCCGACAATGCAGGTAGATTGCACACAATTATATCTGCTAATGATGTTAAATTTTAGAGTCTGCTATAGACTGTTTCAATTTTATTGCACTTGTTACAAATACTGATCATCAGCCCGATACTATTTATATTATTTCGCAATTAATGTATATTTATTTATTATTATCATAAAACACCACGAAAACAACAGCGGTGAATGAACGATCAATTGATTTAAAAATAAAGTTTTTTCTCTATGCCACTTTGTCAATGACACAGATAAGGAATGCTGAAACAGAAGGTATTTTTGTTACATAGCATTACGTCTATGGTTTTATGTTGTATTTACGTTGAAGTTCGTAATTAAATTATATTAATACATGTACTTAAATGTTACATATTTACCATAACATTATATTTCTTAGTTAATATACTATTTTATTCAAAATTAGATGTGACATTAAATTACAGATTCACCGTAACGAAATTTGACAGCTGTTTGACAACCGGCCAAAATTTCGCGCCATTTAAAAGTTGAATTGCTTTATTTGTTGGTTATGTTGCTATTATTAATTTCTCTATTTTAACGCAAGACTATTTTAAAAATCTTAAAACATCAGTGTATGTGGATGAAGATTAACAATGTCCACGCCATCTAAACGTCCATCGTCTAGAGCATCTTCTGAAGCACCGACTCCGTCGAGAAGAACCCGGGCATCACAAGTAATTATTCCGGAGACACCGCAACGATCTACAGGAACTCCTTCAAAAGGTAGAATACTTAAATAAATGATCTTAATATTAGTTTTGCTGCGACTATTAGTCAACAAGATTTTGATTTGATGGAGATTTATCCGGCAGCCTATTGAAGAATACATTTTGTATTTTAGATGGAACACCTGGTACTCCTCGTCAAACTCCAAGAACACCCAGCCAGATACCAGGCACATCTCCAGCTCGAACCATGGCTTCTAGTCCACTTGGTAAGTACATTCAGAAATTTTGTTATGAGAAATGATCTTGTTTGTAACTACGCCAGTTACTGCTGTTTGATGTTATCTATATTTTTCCACAGCTATATTTATAGTAGAAGTCCAGAGTTTTACAAACATTATAATTATTTTTCTTGGGTATTTACATGTTTTTTCTATTGTAACTCATCAGGAGTGTTTTGGTTCTATGTTATGGTAAAATAACATCTCAATCAAAAATAATCATTTATTCCATATTTCCTGTGCCAACAATGAATTTACTTAATGTATGTCTTCTGTGAGTATGGTCATGGCTGAGAACATGCTTACCATAATTTGCTTATTTTCACAATGTCATGCCTTTTGGCATCATGTTTTAGGGTAAAGCATCCAATATTGATCAAATCTTTGTTCTTCAAAAAAGCGCTGTAAGGGTTATTTATAAGTTAAGAACTTGGGAGTCCTTGCGTGATAAATTCAAAGAAATACATATTCTTACAGCTTGCTTCACATTACATATGTATATAGTAATATTGTTTTTGTAGGAAATAATATAGCTTCATATAAACTAAACAGAGATATTAGTAAATGGATAACAAGAATTACAATTAGCTACATGTTCATACCAGCTTTCTAAAGTCTGGCAATGATTTGTGGGGCTTGGTGTACAGTTTTTTAATAAAATCGCTAAATTTATTCAAGATTTGCCTATGAATTTGTTCAAGAAATGTGTAAAATCCCAACTCACAAGCAAGGGATATTATAGTATTGTGGAATATCTAAATGACAAGGATGCATGTAAAAGATCCACTCTGCTCCCAGTTCCAATTGGGCTAGTAATACACTTTTGTAATACATTGTGATCTTGTTGTTAAAGAGATTATTGGAAGTTTTTTTCTGCTGGCTTTTTTTCCTTCTGGCATAAAGTTTGTATTATTTATAAAGCCAATGACAGATAAGTTTTGTCTATCGAGACTTTAGGCTTTGTCAAAGAATTCATTGGAATATATATATTTTTTTTATATATTGTTAGTAAATTTATATCTCAAGTAGGAACTTTGTTTAGTAAAATTTTGACTTTCGTTAAGTGAGCTTTTGGTTCTTAAGACGAAATAAACAGTTTTCATTTTATTTAATTTCATTTCAATGTCCTGAAACTAAATTATGAATATAAAAAAATTGTTTTAGGTCATTCAAATATGGAATTGCTAAGTTTTGGTGTGTTAACTTATGTGTTATACATTTTTAAGTTGCTTTACTGCTCAAATTACTGTACTTGATCAGCATTACGAAATATTAGACAATCAGCAATTTGCTTAAGTATGCATATACAGTGCTGAAAGTTCATCATCATGCTGACCTCATAAAATTTGCTGACTTTAGTCTGATCAGTGTAAATATATTATTATTTTGTAGTACAGTCATTAATCGTAATTACTATTTAACATATTATGATAAATTTTATTGTGAAAATTGGGTATAAACTTTGGTGTTTTGTTACGGCATACAGAATACAACAGGATTGGTGTTTAAAAACTAAAGAAACATAATACAATTTTCTCATTAATTCTGGTGTATTGTATGTCACAAAAATTTTATATTTTGTGCTGTGTATTATTATTAAAGTATGTGTTTGTTACATTTTTAATTTTCTATATTTGAATTAGCTGACCTGGCAGATGCTGCAAATTTTTTGAAACATAAACATGAGAGGTACTCTAGTTTCAATACCATATTTATTATACCTTTTAGAAATACCTATTACAGTGAAATATTATTCTTTTAGAACAGGGTTGAAAAACGCGTAGGCCTGCATTTTTAAATTAGATTGTTTATGCTCAGAAGGTGTAAACACTTTGTCAAAACATAAAATAATAAAACATGAAATTTGGTGGATCTTTATAGAATCAAAGAGGGTTGAACCGCTTTTCTAAAATTATTTTCTTAGTTCTCACTTACATTATATGAGGATTTTTTAATAAAAATACTTCCATAAATATCCTCTTGATCGATCAGTTGGTCAGTTGGTGTAACTGCATGGCATTTTTTTCCAAATTAGACTTAATTTACTATTTTTGGTAACAATTTACTAATCAGGATGAGATGAATCTAAACCTTTTGCTTTGTTATCAGTAAAATCTACTGGGGTGGTCATGAAGTTATAAATAGAGTAACTAAAATAATTTTCGACTCTGTTTTAAATTGTTAGGTGCATTCTATTTTACAGTAGAAAATTCTACCTTTAATTTTTATGCTCATAATAGAACACAATTTATATTTAATTCCAAACATCGCCAATTACTAAAAGAAATCAGTATGTATCTAAACTTAGAAATCATTAACTAACAGTATGTAATTATTTAGTAATGTATATTAACAGTATGTAGGCAAACCAACATATCTTTACATTTAATTAAAATTCTATAAATTTTATTATACTACAGGAACAGACATAGATATGAGCTCGCCTCTTAACTATGGAACACCCAGTTCTCTGAGTACTCCCCGTTCGCTGATGCGCGGGGCTATGACACCTGCCCGCCAACGTGCAGACTTACGTGGTCACCAGTTAGGGCCTAACGTTCCGGCACCTACTCCTACTAGAAGGGTAAGAAACAGTTATTGAAATTCAAATATGTATAATCATTTATTCACACGTGTATTAGTAACATAATCATGTACTTTCATATTTTTTTAAATAAAATTTTTCCTTTTTTTTCTTGTTAATTAATATACAAAATCAGATCAAATTACAAAATATGCACTATATTTTATGGGCTATGTAGAGATGGATGTGGTGTAGTTATTTCCAGGAGCTAAATAATATCATAAATTAAATTGTCTTAGATGAAAATATCTGGTGGGATAAAAAAATAATACGTAATTTTTTTTGTAATTTGTGATATAATCTGTGCTTTGAGAGTAATACAAACTCATATCTATAATATTCGTACCAAATAGGATTGTTATACAACTAAATTGTATCATTCTGCGAATGAGATATCTCACTGACTAATGAACTATTTTATTGCTAGGATGCTGCCGAAGCAGAGCCATCAAGCGAGCCACAGCTAGTGGTGTGGGGCACGGATGTCGCCATCGCTGAGTGCCGTGAGAAGTTCATCAAATTCGTACAGAGATTTGTCGAACCCACTGCCTTGACCAATGAACCATTATATGAAATCAAGTTAGAAGAGGTTTGTATTTGCTATTCTGATTGTATGTCCAAACAATTTTTTTTTTAATATATAAATTAAAGTTTAACTAAATTTACTTAAATATTTTTGGACACCTTACACACGGTCACTTGACCCCAAGTGTTAGCTTGTGCTATCGTGACACAACTGATATACATACATATATATTTTTAAATACATGCTTATATAGATATTTTTGACACCCAGAACAAACATTTCTGTTCATCACAGAAAAGTTTGACCTGGTTAGGAGTCTAATCCAGAACCTTCGGTGCAGCCACTCAGGTTCTCTAACCACTAGACTAACTGGCCTGTCTATTTCTACAACTACGAGTATAATATATGCTATCATTATTATTTTAGAAGTGTAAAAGAAAATAAAAACAACCCACATTACCTATAAACTATGTTATAAAAACGTCTTAACTTCGAATTTTTTGTACTTGCGGCCATAAAAATATACTTCTCTGTTACAGATACACACACTAGAAGAACCATTTTTAGATGTAGACTGTGAACATGTCAAGATTTTCGATTCCAAACTCCATCGGCAGCTGGTCTGCTATCCTCAAGAGGTAATATAACAAATTTGGAGCATCAAGCTCAGTTGTGATGGACTGAGTTATCTGGTGTGTTAGTATGTGTATCTATTCACTTTTAATTTTATAAATATTATCCAGGTGGTTCCAGCATTTGATGCAGCTGTAAATGAACTGTTCTTCGAGAAGTATCCTGCTGCTGTTCTAGAACATCAGATTCAAGTCCGCCCTTATAATGCGCCACAGAGACATATGAGAGATTTGAACCCAGAAGGTAGGTTAGACATATTACATTGTACTCACAATCCTGTGAGAAACTGATATTTGATTTAAATCGGGCCTCCCCATAAAGATAAATCTAATGTCGAACCATTTAGAAAGTCAACAGGACGTTTCATTAAAAGCATCAAGGGTGAACGCAATTTGATTGCTTTATTTCATAACATTATTAAAGATTATTGTATTTTTTTAAGCAGCCGATAGAAGCTACATCACATAACCATTGCCCATGAATATCAGAAGCCAATGCTTTGTCGGCCAAAAACGAAAATAAGCGCTCAAGCCCCGAATTTCTGCAATATGTTGCCGTTATAGCGGTGGTAGCAAGTCAGATGTGCTTTACAAAATAATGTTGCTTATTCAAACATCAGGCCGGAAAAAACGCCACATAACAAGCTAAAATGTTGGACCAAAGTCCAAAGTCAAAACTAAGGAGCCACGTCAGACCTAAAATAGGACTAGATAAGCCCAAGAGCGTCGGTGTTTGACCATACCGCACACGAATTTTACCGATAAGAATATCAATTTTTTTTTTGTTACAATTAAAATTGTTAACAGACATCGATCAACTAGTAACAATATCGGGCATGGTGATCCGTACGTCCGGTATCGTGCCGGAGATGCGCGAGGCGTTCTTCAAGTGCGCGGTGTGCGGCGCGGCGGCCGTGGCCGAGCTGGAGCGCGGCCGCGTGCCCGAGCCCGCCCACTGCGGACACTGCAACACTGCCCACTGCTTCCAGCTCATACACAACCGGTCGCACTTCAGTGATAAACAGCTTGTTAAACTGCAGGAGGCTCCGGGTAAGTCTTTTAAGGTTGTAAATAAGCAATCTTTAGAGTTTTGTTGCGATTAGGATTCATACGCTGGTTCAGGTAAAAGGTTTCAGAAATCACCATTTATGTCAATTTTATACAATTTATACGAAGCACAATCGCCTTAAAAGTGTTTGTGGAAATAAAAGAGGTTTGTCTTCAGAAGTTGATCATAGTTGTGATGGTAACTTCTCTCTGTCCCTGATTCACTTATTTTCTTTTCCATTCTTCTGTCTCTGGTTGAGCTTGTTGCTGACTCTGGGGATCATTACTATCATCATTAACACTAATCACCACCACCAAAAATTTAAAAAGTTGAAACAATAAAAGGAAGCCTAGAGAGGCATTATAATTGATCAAAGACTCACTTGGCATGCACATATTGATCTGTTAATAAGGAGAATTCGAAAACGAATTCGGCATTTCAAAACCTTATATAAAACAGCATCTAATAGGGTTATAAATCAGGTATACAAGGCACTAGCACAATCTATTTTAACATATATCCTGGTTTGGGGAGGTGCTTCCAAAATGAAATTTCTAGGACATATGTAATAAACCCTATATATATATATATATATATATAATTTTATATAATAAACCCTAATATATATAATAAACCCTATGGATTCCCTACAAGGCATTTGTACAATATATGTAATTTTTTAAGGGTGAGAAAACTATATATTCTACATCTAATTATGAAAAAACATAAACTTGTTAGGCTTGATCCAAACGACTTTACGAGAAGAAAGGTGAATATCAATATAGTCATAGTTGGAACCAACTTTGCTCCTCGCCATTACGTTAGACAATCCACATTAATGTACTACAATAAATAAAATCTTAAATATCATAGGAATGAATTCCAACAATCTTAAACATGCACTGAATGAGTGGCTTACAAAATGTAGCTATTCGGATACAGAATCTCTATTGGAGTACTTTAATTAAATATACACAC
>DWJZ01002249.1:0-20011 GCA_018249125.1 Asbolis capucinus
TATAATATTGTTTGTGTTGGGATTGTGAATTTAAATATATCGATAAATATATTTAAATACCCTTTGGCGGTTTAGTATACAATACTAAAAAAAAAACAAAATAACCTTTTAAATATATATATTTTTGAATGACTAATTGTTTTTGGTTTTTATGTAAGATCTATAGTAGAAGTCGCAGAATAATATCACCATGAAGAGGTTTTGAGGGACAAGAATGTAAGCAGGTTGTCTCGGGTAGTTGCAATCTTTGGCCAACATTAGTACTATTAAATGCAACATAATTATTGTAAACTGCATCTGTAATGGAAGAATCAATGGAAAGAATGATTGGGAGTTCATCAACTTATTCAAATAACAAACTTTTCGTCAGATTTGCTCGAAAAGTGGGTTTTATTACATGCTTATATTATACATCTGTAAGGGAAAGTCTCAGGAGAGCATGTTTTGCTTAGTCGAAGCAAGTGATATTTCACTTCTAGTACGTTACGCATCTCTAGAATTGCGCGCAGGACTTGCTAGCATCTTTTCGCGCATCAATAATTCAGATCGTCAGTGCTCTTGGTACTTACAATTTGTATCTGGGTTACATATTTTTTCCACCAGAGAGATCTCTTGTAGGCCTCATTCCAAGTCGTCAGCAAATAGTATCCATACATTATTATGTGTACGATTGAGTTTATTAGAATTACCATTGTAATATGCCCTCCTGCAACATTAAATACAATAATATTTCATAGCCTAGTGGGTTTGATTCTCGGCTGAGGCATATATTTATGTAACATAAATACAGGCTTACACCCTGTTTATGAACTCTAATCAAGGTTGTTTTGTTTGCTATGGCACAGAGGCACAAGGAATTCTAGTGGGGATAAATGGTGCAGGTTTTATAACGTTTTATTGTTATAAGCAGGTATATATTTACAAGCTTTTATTGCAGTGTTTGCATATTAGTTTGTTATTTTAAGTCAAACTTGACTACGATCCCACCTGATGGTAAGTAGCGATGAAATCTTCGATGGTAAAACACTAAATTAGTAGAAGTCTATTCTCTCTTGATTTAAAGATATTTACATTCTAATCGAACGGGAACACCGACGCGAGTAACTTCTTCCAATCCTTCGCGGTACGGGTGATAAAATACGAGGCGAAACGCTTCGTTCGTGCTGGCGGGATGTTTAAACTAGCAAGCTTAATTCGACTTCAGGGTCCAAAATACGGCCCAGATACTACCTGCCCAGAATGTGTGTCATTCTAGGTTCATACGCTTTGCTTTGTAGGTTCGCTTTATAAATAAATTTTATTATAAAATTGTTACGTACCTGGTACCCATTTCACTATTCCCCACGCCACGGCTACCATTCCAAAATGATGATATACATGAAGAAATGATATTTGGTTTTGTTTTTTCCGTAGCACAAAGAATACCTGAATTCAAAATAAGATAAGTATTCGATGTTTATTTACATAGTATTACGTGTTAAGGTAACGAAGTCACTGATGAGCCTTAATACTGCATGTGACGTACCGTATCAATGAGGTCAATAACTTTTATGATGAAGTAGGCGTAGCATACTTTCCATGCGTATTCGACACTGCTGTCTCCCTCGCCCACCGGTTGACAGACTAAAGAATAGTGATTGAGCCAGCCTAATTTTAAACTCTGCAAATAATAAATGTATTAGTGGAAAGTATAATTAAATGTAGGTATGTATTTTAAACACTTAAATATACTTAAATTACGTATTTTCAAAATACACTGCATAATGAGTTTAAGGGTAAGTATTCCTTAAATATATTTAGTAAATATTTGTGTATGACGACACTTAAACCTTTGCCGTTTTAAGAGTTTCGAAGAATTTATAGTTCTATTTGGCAAACCGTACTAATTAAATGCTATGAAGATAATTACTAGAAATAGGAAGATTAAATAATACAATTACAATTTTACTTGGTTTGTTATATGTATATATCTTCTGGTAAAATTTGGGGGACAACAATTTTTATTTAGTAATAAATTATACATAATGTATTTGAACACCTAATGTAAAATGTAAGCTTCCATATTTAAATTTTTACCTATAGCCAAAAAGTACCTTATCATAAATGTGTACATATATATACATATACATATATACACCTAGCGGTGGTGCCTAGTTTTTTAAACACCTGTCATTATATACTTATGCCTATTAGACGTTTTGAGAAGGTGTGAAACTATATGGCTTCAACCCATTAAAGGCTGCTGAACACGAGTCTCCTTATACTGAGAAGTTCTAGAGCACACTCCGCCACGCTACCCCAATGCGGATTGATGAAGGGGTTAGTGGCTAAACCAAATGTCAGAAGTTTCTAAGCTGTCCAAAGGCCTCTGACATGGCTTAACGATTACTATCTAACGATAGCAACCGGGAGCGACATCTTTAAATGTCCTTTGAAGCACGGGTGCTTATGAATTTTTTACCACTAGCGGTCACCCCTCTTACCGACCGCGCTCACTGCTTAATTTTTTCGATCGCGTAAAATTTGAACAAGCCGCAAGACTATGAACGCTTTAGTGAAACTAGTCAATCATATACATTATTATGTATTATGAAAGAGGTTCTCTTAGATACTTATATCTGAAATAGCTGACTCAGCAAATTTGTTTTGACGAAATACTTCAAATGGAGCAAGATGGCAAAAGGGTCTAAATTAGAGAGAGAAAGTAACTTTCTATTGCAGTTGTATAAAAAATAGTCCTAAAAATATAATCTGGATAAGCTCATACTGATCACATAACGGTAGTTAGTATAGAAAATACTTACTACCTATTCTCTTGCCTACCACAGATACACAAGAAATCCATAAAACGCATTCAAGCCGTTTTACAGGAGTTTGACTCCTGACACCCAGATTTTCTGTAAGATAGTAATTTAGTCTTACATAAAAGAAAGTCGTGTTAATTACACCACTTATACCTAACTCAAGAACGGCTGAGCTAATTTGAATTATTTTGGTGTTTATAAATTTTCTATCGTCGGTGGAAGGATAAAACGTAATAAAATATGATATTTTTTGATAATACAGTTAAAGTATTATTTTCCCATATAAACCACAACAAATAGTTCGTAATGTCAAATACCTTGCACAAATTAGATATATTAAGCATGGAAGAAAACAAACTTTAGATTTTGAAAAGAACAGTATAATCAAATTGTTTGACATTTAGTATATCTTTATTTTATTACTATTTTAGTTAATTAATATAATAATAATTTCTCTTTACGAAGCTGCATAAGCATTAATAATCCAAAAAAATATTTTCTGAAGCTACCATTAGTATATTTTTAAGAAAAATTCTCAACGCACCATTAACAGGTATAAGATTTGACAGTAAGCAAATAATATGTCATTCATTTTATTTGTCAAATCTATGAAAGTCCTCATCCCTGAAGAAACTTTTACTGGGGTGTTTAGTATACTAAAGGATAGAACGCAGATTTTTAAAAGTTTGGACTGGTTGTCTGTGCTTACGTGCACGCTTGTCAGAAATGACTGATTCAATTTAGTTTGTGTTGATTTTAAAATTCTACAATCTACATATACACAGTCTAAAATTTTTATTAACAATTTTGCAGCTCATCTAAGAAACAAAATCTGTGCATAGAATTCGCGAGCACAGCTGGTTCAAGACATTTTAAATAGTTGAGCAAGTCAACGTCTGCCGGATCAGCTTGTAATATTATAAAGAGGAAAGATTCGATTGTCAGTTTGAGAAGAATAGGCTTCGAAAATACTGGGTTGATTTGAAAAATTCTTTCGCCCTACATTATCCCTGATGAACATAGGCTATAAAATATTAAAAACGTTAGGGATCTGTATCAAAACTTCTACTATAATGTAACCTAACGTGAGAAAAAAATATCAAAAAAATACTTATATCGCATACGCTGCGGAAACGATTAACAATAACGCAAAGTGATGTACCTACTGCAGTTTTATAAAGGACATCAATGTGTACACTACATAAGTCCGGTGATACCATATGTCTGTTACAGTTATGTCACAATAACTACTTTCGTCTAGACGAAACTGAAACGAAAGAAACTGGTTCTTCCGTAGTGAATCGAGAGCAGTTTCTGGTGTTGCAATAAACATATTTCATGACGTACTCACATAATAAACGACATAGCTGCAACATAATATCTGTATGAAGTTATATGCCGCTATTAGTCGTCGTAGGTCGTAGGCCGGTCGTGGGCTCATGTAGTTGGGCAGCCATTGGAATACTGCCATCAAGTACATTGACATGATAAACAACCCTGGCCAGGGAGTTCGCATCAAGGGCCAGTGTTGTGTCATGGGATCTGAAACAAATTGCAATAAATTAGTCGGTTGGCCTCTTAGCTCCGATTTTTTCTAGAGATGTGTCGATGACCGTAGAATGCTGACTATCCGGCTTCATATACTTGTGTGCACTTCCCAATTATTTTAAATTAATAAAGAATTAAGATTTTCATACATTAGGCACTAGCTGTGCCCGCGACTTCGTCCGTGTGGAATTAAAAAAATATATATTGTTCAGTTCGTAGATTTTACGATTATTCGGAAAAAACGAATAGGTAGACGAAAAATTGTAAAAATAGTTTAAAATTAAAAAATGTATATACATTTAGCAAAAAGTTTAATGTTACAAACAGACACTCCAATTTTATTTATTTGTATAGATTTCCCACTACATACATTTTACATGAAAGAGATGTATGTAATGGGAATTATATCTAATATATAAAAACCTTCATTGTTTATTAATGTTTTTATTTTTTTAATTTAAACCAAAGCAACTTTTGCTTCGGTAATCAGTATCTATTACTACTTTTACTTCGATCCCAAATAACCCGTGACACCTGTAACTAAAAGTGATCGGCTCGGCAAGTCAGCCAAATTCATAGTCGGCAAATCTTTAATGTTTCCCAAAAATGCGTTTAAGAGAGTTATGATACAATTCACTTCAGCACTAAATTGATAAATTTATTGCAACAACTTTTCGTACTTCTTACAACTCTGAACTTGACTATAAAGCAACACGTGAATTAACTTAATACATAAATAAAATTACCAGCAATTTCGTCATTAAGATAGAAATACAGCTTAACAAATTCTTTTAAAATATACGCCATAATAAGTCTTGAAATGCAACACTGCACGCTGCATAAGGTCCGAAGTTAATTTCGTTACTGAAACGTAACAATGACATGTCATGTTTACATAATTAAGTTCAAATACGTATTTTATAATTTATTCAGGTCAATGTAAATAATTTATTATGGTCAATGTAAATAATATATTATATTTCTTTAAAAAATAAGTCCCGCAGTTTTTGCTATCGACGGGAAGCACGTAATGTAAAACCAGTGTTGGGCGCTTCATGTCGATATTAACGACAAATTTTTAAACAAGTGTGCCGTACTTTCTGGGATGGCCTCAAATACTAATTCCAATTCAACGCTGGCACAGCAGGGTAGGTTAGGTTAGTAGGTAGGTGGTACGGCTTCGCAGAAGAATGATTACCGTCTGTTCCAGCTGGAGTCTTGAGTGCCAGTTATCGTCTTTTTCTCCTCGTCCTTCAGTCCTCCTTTCATTTTTTCTTCTATTACCCGGTCACAAGCAGTATGTTGTTGGTGTCTGGGGTCAATTACTGAAACGACACTACAAGAAAGGGAAGCAGTGAAATAACGATTTCAGCGTTGTACTGCTTCTCTTTCTTTGGAGAACCCGCGCGTGAGAGTAACTAATGGTTTTGGTCTAGCGACTTAGCCGGTGGCGTAGCTATAGGATGACACGAGAAAAATGCCCCGTATATCTGACAGGATCCCCGAGAGGCTGCGAGCTCAGAACTGACTAACATGTTTAGTAAAAAATTAAAATGTAGATATACATATTTATAAGTACATAATAAAATCAATGATATTTTAAGAATTGTTATACCCATGCTTTTTCGATCGAAAGTAATGAATCTGCTTCAGATGGTATAGCTCTACGCCGTTGCCGGTCGCATCAGCCAGAATTTGGGAAATTGATAAAAGAGAGGATCCGCGCATGAGAGCGAGGCCCGACGCACCACGAAGCTGTGGGCGGTGCGGGCTTCACGTCGCCTCTGGGAGTGGCGATCACTTTTCATCAGATGACCCGTCTGCTCGTTTGCTTGCTAATCACACCTTCCTGCCTGCCTGCTAATCAATCCTAATTCACCATGCCCCGGAATGCTTTTTAGCAAACTTACAAGCTAAATAAAGACGATTATTATAATGTTCTATGTATCTAGAGCTGCTTAATTTAATGTTCAGGGTCCCTATGTTTAGTGCAAGAGTCAAACCTATTTTCATGAAAGAATAAAAGCCGCTTTCAGTGGTAGATACCTAAATCAAGAAAAGACCTTTCGGCAACTGGTGGATCTAGTTAACGTCAGGGCGTGCAGGACGTAAATGTACGAAATTAAAGAACTGATATACATATATGGCTTTAAATACATTCATACTGAGGAGGCCTAGAGCATAATCCATAACGCTGTTCCAGTGCAAATTGTTGCCGGGGTTAGTGGCCAACGCAAATATCGGAAGTTTTTATGCCACCCAAAGCCCTGCGACATTTGCTTTGCTATATCGCAGACGCTATCTGCTATCTAACGATAACAGCCAGGACCGACGGCTTCACGTGCCCTTCGAAGCTCGAAAGCGCTCATGATTTTTGCTACTAGCGGCCACTCAATCTTACCGCGCCCGCTGTTGTTGTCTCTTACAATCCAAGCAAGTGTTTCAGTGTTCTGTATAATAAAATAAAATTTACTGTGATTGAACGTAACTTTTATTTGAATTAATTTACATGCCGTAATTATAATGTTACGTGTACATAAATATGGTGCATAGGTAGGTTATATGTAGTAGTAGGTATAATATTATTTTCTGAAGGGGAACTCAGGATGATTCTTAACCCCGAGGAAGAAGCTGAAGTCACAGATGCGGCCGTCCTCGCCGCGGTCCAGAGCAGCCAGTTCCTCCATCTCTTTGTCGTTCAGCTCGAAATCCCAAACCGAAATGTTCTGTGAAATTTCATATAAAATAAGTCATTATTTAACATTTAATTAGGTAAATATATAGAACTATCTATTATTTTGTTTAGTGTATACCTTCAGGAAAACGTCACATTCAGGAATGTCTACTTGTCTTATTATTGAAATCTGAAGAAGTGAATTTAAACGTAACATTTTTTTGTAAGTTGGTACTTTCGTGTATTACTTGGTAAGATCTGTCCGGTCGATTATGTATGGCAGAGCTGTATTGTCAGCAGTTACAAAACACGATGGAAAAGCTGGCTCACTTATGATTATATTTCTTTTGTCTCAAATCTTAGTTATGGGATAAATCCATATAAAATGTAAGGACCATGTTAGGACCTAATCGGTACCTGTTTTTACTAAAGTATACGATCTTTTATTATGTTGCGGAGAAATGTGGACATACATATACCTAAAACATAAATTATATTGAAGTTCTTAAACCTTAATTATGGTGATTAAAATATATGTATATGCGTTGTGTTACGACTAATCCTTAAAGCCGAAAGAATATTTATCTTTTGAATATTACTTTTATGATCAGTGCGAAACCAGATTTAACATCATATCCATGTGTTTACCAATAAAAGTGTATAAATAATATTAAATAGGTAGGTACATACATAGGACTTCTCTGCCTAAAGCAAAACTTCAATTAGGAGTGCTGTAGCAAAAACATGAATAGTACTACTACTTAATACCAGATTTCTTAGACCTAGTACCGCACTGAACAAATAACTTTTAAACGTAACGGGGTTTGGTGTGTGCTGTACACCAGTTTTATGACCAAGCATAAAGCGCCTGGTATCGCAAGACTGGAAAGAGTAGTAAAATCGACTGTTTGTGGTGCCCCTCGAAATTAAAGTACATCATAATCAAAATTGAACAATAAGGTATGTACTTCAGATTTGGTACCTGTTTAATCCTGGTGGGATCAGTGCTCTTGGGGATGGCAGCGACGCCGCGCTGCAGCAGATGACGTAAGAGCACCTGTGCCGGTGTTCGTGAGTGTGCTGCTGCTATTTTCTTCACCACCGGCAGATCCATTAAATTTGGATACTCACGCCTGCAACAGTTTAATTTATTTATAATACTGTAACGCATTTACGTAAGTTACACAATTGGTTAATGTAAATTTGAATGACGATGTCAAAGACCTTAACAATATATTCATAAACGTAAAAAGTGAAAATTAAAACAAAATCACAACTTACAATTTTTCCAAATTCTTCATACATGCCAATCAGAAATGTTGGGTAATTTTTGCCATTTAGGGACATTTTGTGACCAGTATTTACTTCTTTTATAAGTTATAGAAATTGCACTCGCTTCGCTACAGAAGATTAGATGAAAACTATCCAATAATTCTTCTCATTATAAGCTGCCATAAAGTGGTCCAGTGGTTTTAGATTTGCCATACAAATTTTAACACGGGAACAAACTACTTTTTCTGGGGTAAAAAGTACCCTATTCCTATTTCTTAACCTTACATAACATGCAAACATACAAAATTTCATCTGAATTGATCCATTACATTCCTGGGATAAAACTTATCCACATAACCACTCTCGGGTTTTAAACTTCGATTAGGCCAAGTTTCATTTAATCTGTTCGGTAATTTTGGCGTGATGCTCGAACATGATATAAAGACATTAAATCCAAAAAATATATTTCGGTTTGTATATCGATAACAAAGCTTCCGTGCCATCAAAATTTTTCAAAATATATTTAATGTACAGAATTGACTCTGTTCCAGTTTTATTATACGAGCAGACAGGTCATCTGATCGTAAGTGATCACTGCTGCATATGGAACTTTCCAATACCACTTTTGGATGTCACAAATATGTATATATTTACATTTTGCGAACCCCTACCAACCAGAAAATATTAAAGAAAAAGTTTATGACTTAGCTTAAATTATTGAGCGCTCTTTCGATTCTGAAATTCATTTGTATTTAAATAATGACTTTTACATTTAAGGAATATATAAGCCAATGTCCTTACCCGTTATTAGCGGCAAGGGAATCCGCCAGTGCCTTGGAGCCGAGAGGCGAGTATGCCACGACGGGTATGCCATGGCGTTTCGTAAATGCGAGCATGGGAGTCTGTTGGCAAAGGGCATGACATTCGATCTGCAGGCAGGCCGGTTTCGCCACGGCTGAGAGTCGTGTAATCTGTTCCTCGTTCAGGTTTGACACACCCACGTGGCGAACTCTACCGGACTCCTTTAATTTCAAAATGCTCTGAAACAATTTTTAGAGACTTTAATTTATACTAAGATTATATAAATGAAGGTCAGGAATTATAGATCTATTACGAGTACCTTACATAGGCTTAGGTAGATTTGTTTTTGGGAATTTTGAGGACCCAGGTGCATCGTTTATGCAATCAGTGGGGGAAATCAGCGGGGAACCAGTGTTGTAAACCAACCTAACGACAAATATACGTGGTACTGAATATACATATTTCACCTGAATACACGAAGATAAAGGTTTTCCATCCATTTATTCTTTTCGCAGTAATATTTCACCAGGCCCACAAAGTTTATTTGACGGCCTAGTAACGGATGGTAATCTTATGGATGCTTGAGTAGGTTCATCTTTTATTATCATGGGTTTATCGTCTTTTTCCGCCTTATTATTAGAAACTAATTTGTTAAATGAGGAGGATATCAATTTTTTTGGCGGATAATAGACCAATACTTTGTTCTCTTTACTATTGCGTAGGTTTCTTGGTTTTTTAAGTCTAAATATTTGAATAATACTATTTATTAGAATTTGTATTACTCTTGGTTGTTTAGGTTTCGGACGTATATCGCTGGTTACTATGGAAACACTTTTTATAGAAGATGATTCAGAAACGCTACTGGAAAGGATGTGGGAGATTAGTTCGATGCTTTGCTTAGACTCTGCACTGTATTGGCACCAAAAATCAAAACGGTCTTTTTTACATTTCGATGGAGTTTTCGAGAAGGCGCTACTGTAGGCTTTATCATAGTGGTTTCTCAGTTTCGGCATGTTATTTAAATGTCATTTGCTGCATATGTTTCCACTCTGATGGCGAAAATAAGTACTAACTAATTGATAATTGTACCACATTTTTCTCCCTACAGTCCTCCTCTTACATCCTCGTACGTCATCTTCGAAAAGTTAGGTAAGTAGTACAGTTGCATTTTTGGCATAACGCATACATATTTGGTATTAAAAATATCGGATTTTGTACTGTGGGTATATTATAAAAAAACGTGATGTTGTGACGTAACAATATCATTGTTAAATCTATTAAATAGAAGGTTAAATTTTAAAGACCTTCGCCTTCCTTCTTTAATTTAAAATGATACAATGTCTGCCTCTGGTTGAATGATTTCTGTGAAGGCCATTACAACACTATTAATTCATTTCGAGGAAGTTGTCTATTCACAGTTTTACAGCATTGTTTTCCGCTAAATAGAATCCGAGCTACATTATTTTGCTATGTTTGTTAGAAACTATTTTCGATGCTTATTTCCAATATGATTTTGACCAATAGATGACATAACGTGACATGTCCTTACTAACATCTTGAAAGGACCCATTCAGAATTTTGTGTCATTCAGTTAAAAAAAGGTAGGTGAGAGAATGCAATATAAGATTTGTGTTATAACTTGTGATAGTAAATTACATCTTTAATCTATTTTTTCTATTTTAATTTGACAAGCTGGTTGGTTTAGTGGTTAGTGAACCTGACTGTTACACCGAAGGTCGTGGGTTTGTCCCACCCAGGTCAAACTTTTCTGCGATGAGCAGTATATCTATGTATATAAGTATTTAAAAATATATGTAAATGTACGTTTATCAATTGTCTGCTCACCATAGTACAAGCCGACGCCTAGTTTGGGGTCAGATCTCCGTGTGTTGTCGTGAAATATTTCTTATTTATTATACATATTTAGACCCGTTACAATTTTAGTTATAATAATATACTCCGCTACTACTATTACTATTTTACTAGTTATAATACTGCACCTTTTTATCGTATATATTCAGTAGTTGATTATCACTTGCAAAGGGAAACATCGTGGTATATCTTTCTACTAATTCCTACTTAGAGTCTCCGAGCTAGCTCGGCTCCATCGGATGACAAGTTATTAGTAAAGGCAAAACATTCTTTGACGCTTTCGTACTTCACAAGGTACGTAATGTACCCGGTATATTCGTGTATTCCTCCTTCCTACTATTATTTGAATTGTGAATATTTGTGAAGAAGTTTAGATGTTTGGATATTTGTATTTCTTTGAAGTGTTAACCGATTAACTTATTGATTAAACTTGGCACACAGATAGAAAACATCCAGGAAATTAACATAGGATAGATTTTATCCCGTTTGTACCATTCCCTGGGATGGAAATTACAGTTTTGGAAGTTTGGGTTTCCTTGACGCGCTAACCGATAAACCGATTAAGATAAACCAAAACCAGGAAATGAACACAGGTTAGTTTTTATCCCGACTGTAGGATGATGGATGGACTGGGATGATGTGCTCGTTTATATTCAGATATAACACTTGGCTACTTTTTATCAAAACATGACGCGCACGCAGCCGCGGGCATAAATCAATCATATAATACTTGAATACGAAACTGGAATAAACAGATATCAACAGTGAGTGTGGTATGTGTCTCATTATGTTCAAAAGTGGCAAAACACCAAGGAATGCGTTGTTATCGAAAAAATAAGCAATAGACTTCGAAACTTAAGACTGTCTCTGCTGACATGGCGAACTCTAGCTGCAGAGCGAGGTTTGGGGCTCGATTCCCGATTTTTAGATCACGTGATACCTACTTGCCATTACCCGTCAGACTGATCTACATGGCTATATGAGTCAAAAAGACTTGAACGTGTTTCATGGTGAATAACTTACAAGTAGAATTTGAAAAAAAATTATAAAACAAATTAATGTACGAATTATTTTAATAGTTAAATTGTAAATTTTAGAGAGGACATGTCCTATTATTTTGAAGTAGTGCCGGAACAAGAAAAAAGTTTCAATTTTAATAATGAAAGTAATAAAAAAGAATATAAAAATTTGTAGCTATAATGATATGTTTAGATTTAACGTTGACTCAGGTGAATATGTGTGTAAAATTTTTTACCGAGTTATGAATAACTGCTTGCAGAATCTTGGCGTAGAATTTTGGTATATTCCTTTTTTTCTTTATAGTCCTGTGCAGATGGATGATACTCATGACGGACGGATCTGCCTTCAATGTCAGATATTCAGTGTTCGATGGTCTCAAGTCGATGTTTTCGTACGCATCTTCTAGACTTTCATCGAAGGATTGTATCAAGGTTGCCAAACGGTCCTCTCCAGTGCAGCAAGGGCAAAGAAGGTTTGGGATGAATTTGCCCCAAATTGACTTCCTCTTAGGTGAGGGAAGATTATCTTTAGGAATACAGGTAGTAGAATTTTGTTTAATGATTTGCGGGCTTTCGATACAAATAGAGGTATCATTTACTTCTTGACAAGTCTCCGTAATGGCAGAGCTCGGTGTGAATGTAGGATTTATTGATTGTATAGTTTCATTATTAATTTCTTGCTCATCAACTGATTCGTTCGATTGCTCTTTGTTAACGGGAGATATCGATCTCCAGACTTTAGTCCAAGAAAAGTTTTCGTGTAACGGTCGCTCCGTCTGGGATTGTGACATCATTTTTATACGCATCTTAGATGGCGATTTCGTTTTTGTTGTAAATATTGGATAACTGCAGTCTTTGTACACTTCGTAACATCGATAAATAGCATTTTCTTCTTGAGTCTTCGAATAGATTATAGAGCTCTTCTTCATGCGAATACAATTTTCAAATGACAAGCCCATGTTTGTTAGGCGTAGAGTTGCACGTAATGTATATCAGTTAATTTTAATTTATTGGATATTAAATTACGCAGTTTTGATATTGTTTATCATTTTAAAACTAGATATTTTGTGAATATCAAGAAAGAAAATTACTTTAGACTTATAAATTTGTCACTTGTTTGACACTATACAATTAGTTTTTGTCACTTTTGTAATAACAAATTGTCACTGTTGGTTTTTTCCACTTAACACAGATCTCAATTTATAAACCATATACCTACTTTTATATATGTTTTTAAACTAATATCGTCGCGGATACTTAACTGTAATAATAAACAGATCGTGAGTACCCGTTTGAATTTAAAATGTTCAGTTTATTTGTTTTCTACGTGCGTCTACAAGTTTCTCTGAATATCGAAAAATGTAACAATTGGGTAACTTGGTATTTAATAACTTTAACGATCTTACAGGATATTTGTTATTTCCCTATATTTTGCCTATATTCTACGGAACGGAACGGAAGTTTTTAAGCCTTTACAATGACAGACCTTCAAATCAGATCAGATATTTACCTTCCATACACCCACGAGGTCTGTGCAGAGGTCAAGCCTCATACTGCCGTCGGGGTTCTTGGGGTGCAAATCTCCGGGCACGTGCTCGAAGGCGAAAGGCACGTGCATCAAGTAAAGGTCTATGTAGTCCAACCCCAAATCTTTCAGAGATGCACTGAAGTATTCTTCAACCAAATCGCGACGGTTTCCTATAATCATATGTGTGCTAAATAAATTTGTCTTTTTAATAAATCAATCTAATTCTTACTTATTATTATGTCTAACTTAACACAAATTTACAAAATCCTGCATCTACGGAGAATCCAACAAGCTGGTATGTTTGGTGATATTGGATTTTGAAATGAAACGAATTAATTTATTTGTTTAAATGCGGTAATAGATCAAGATATATCATTAAGATCTCGCATTTCCCACAATTTCGGCATGCAAATTGTAATTGAGTTTAATAATTTACTATTATTATGGATTAAAATATCTGAATTAAACTAAATAAAGTAGACAATTTTCTTGTATTGTTTTTATACAATTGTCAATTAATACAAATTTAATTAAAAGGATATACATAAGAGTTTAAATGACATCAATATTAACTTAATATTGGATATCTAGACCATAAATGTTGTCAATGGCATCTTCTGGCATCTTCCGAATAACTAGTCAGCAGCTAAAAAGTAATCAATGATATATTTACCTCCCGATGGTAACTTTGTAACGATAAACAATTCCTTTCTTCGGGCAGGATCTCCATTGATCCATCGGCGGAGTGCCCGGCCCAGTGCGGCCTCGTTCTCGTAGACCCTTGCTGAGTCGAAATGGCGATAGCCTGCCTCTAAGGCTGCTAGCACCGCCTTTTCCAGAACTTCATCTGATGACTGGAAGAAAACTAAGTGTAAGCTTGTGTTTATTAGCTGGAACACCTAATGCCAATATAACTGTTTAGAGATAGAGCCATGTGAGGCTGTGGGAAAACTCAGTAGAAATTTCCGAGAGCAAACGAAAGCTTTCAGAAATTGCTGTGAAAATGTTTCCAAATTGATTGTTTGTTTGTTTTATGTTATCTTCAATTCACACGAAGTGAATAACAATTCTTGCGATGTGTGCGATGTAAATGTAAATCTAAAAAGGTTTGAGTACATTTGAATTCAATGGTTTTATAGGGTTCTGTGGTCAATAAGTAAGCGACACTATTGCTGCATTAGTCTGTAGGCTGCAGTCTGTCTCTGCCCTTAGTAAGCACTATACAGTTTTGGTGTTAATACCTACAAAGTGATATTTACAATTTATAATCCTAATATTATTTAAGTAGAAAAATACACTAAAATGTATTAGGATAGTATGTCAGTGTGCTTAACCTTCTAAGAACTCGTCACCTTCCGTGGGTTCTACTTAATAAAAAAGGTTATCCCATATAAAGTGGAGATAATTTTTATCTTCCTCATCATCGTCGTCATCACTCCTTATTTTGTAAGAGAGAGTTGTACCTCCTTTGCCAACGAAATCTTTCATGTTTTGTCAGTAGAATATTATTTAAAAACAGTCAGAATAGGAAGAGTCAATAAGTATTCTGTGCAACTACGAACTTTAGTTTTTAAATTTTATATGATTCAAATCCCAGATCGAATTTGCACCGAGTATATGAGTATAACGCGCGAGGCATAACATGCATTTGGCCGGTTTTAAAACACGAAGCTGTAATTTTATTTAAATAATTTAATTAAATAACGTTCGACTATGTAAATTTAGTAACTGCATAGAAATAAAAAAAAACAAAATTCAAAAATCTTTATTCTCTTCATGTACGTCAATTAAAAACATTTCCCCCGGTACCCCGCTCGTACACCCGTTGGACATAATATACTACGTACATCGTTTTCCTGTTCCCTGTTGCTTGATACAACATATCTAATTAACGTAATTAATATTTCAGTGATCATTTTCTTGTCAATAATAAACCTATATCTATATAATAGCTTTCGCGATTTTTCTGTTTTGTCCAATGGTTAGCTGGTAGATAATACACTTAGGATTAGACTCCCCATTTTGCACCATATTGTGGTCAGTGAAGGTTAAATAAATAAAAAAATAGCTTACATAGCAATGAGGTTGTAATAGAATATACATACTTGCCAAGTTCCAAATCCGATTCGCGGCAATCGGTCACCTCCTTCAAGTTCGAAAAATTCCGGTATAGACATGACGAATAAAGTATTATATGAAGTTGGTTTTTCTGTACTATTATAAATTATTATTTTGTTCGAATAAATGTACTTTAAACAATACGTTCTGTTTATAAATAAAAGGAAACTTTCCGCTAGCTACTAAGGTACTTGCACCTGCAGCAAGTGTCTATGGGTTACTAACAGCCAGTCCATCAACTAGCGAGTGGCTGTATTGGTCGCCGCTGTACCGGTTCTCCACGGTCGCGAATAACTGTGTTTAACGATTACGTTCTATTGTACTTTGTACACATATTAAATTTCAAACCAGCGTTCATCAAACTTTTGAATGATAAGATAAAATATAGACACTGATAAAACTGTTAAAGTAAACTGATTATAAAAAAATGATACTAGGCAGATACAGTACCTACCTATTACCTATAGGTACTAACGATATTGTAATAAGTATTAGTTATTCTATAGTAGGTATTGTAATATAAATAATTACTGATGTATTAATTAACTTGGAGAAACGCTAGCTGATAAAAATAAGTAATATATCAAGATTGCTGTTTCATTAGAATTCTCATTTCTGAGAATAATTGTAAATATGAGTTATGCAGACAATTTATCTCATTTGCTTATCACTAAGATGAGGGAGTTAAAGAAATATTTTACGCAGATAAATTTTCCGTGTTTCGCTTCTGTGTAGCCGTAGGCATGATTCTTAAAATGAATGGACATAAATGGATTTAAAAGGATTTAAATAAAAGAAAAATATTATTATATTAAGTAATCAATACATAGGTGAAAATGAGATTAAAATTAAATCAACAGTTTTTAAGATGGTGGCACAGAAAAATGCTCAATAGTTCTAAAAATCATAATTTTCAGGTTTTTTTTATTAAAATTGCCAGTAAAGGTTTTTGGAAAATATGTTACATATGCAGACAGTGACCAGTATACGATTTTAAGTATGTGAGATTATAATGAGAGACTTACATTTTTATTAAATCACAGCATTAAATAGAAATATTAAAGAGAAGAAACCATGTTAGCAACTTCTTTTTTGGACGAGCTCACAAAGCCTATAGATACCCTAGAAAGGCCTTACTGCTGAGCGGAATCTAGGTCTCCATTTAAGCATTAAAAATGTGTACCTATTCTCTTCTCTTTTCCATTGTAATACACATTTTCAAGTTTGTCTGGTAAATTTAGGTTGAATTTGCACCGAGTACAACGATGGCTACGAAACTGACCGACTCGAATAGTCTAATATAACGACAATGAAAAATATTTATCGTCAAATGAGCATTCAAGTGGTCACCGTGTTTGTATGGGATGAGTATTGTGTTTCTGTAGAAAATCACGGTCGTGTAACCAGCTGTAACTTGAAGACTAATCTTTGCGGTTGATCTAAAAGAGGACCCGTTGTGAAAGCAATTTAGAAATAAAGAAGATTAACATCATAATGGTAATTATTTAACAATATCCTTATATTGTTGGGTAAATGTTTAACAATATAATAATGTGGTACTCCGAGAAATTGATAAAAGATATTATCTGTCAACGACCTGACGCGGTTATGTATAATACTTGATTTAATATGAGGACTTATCTAGTAAGCCGAGATTTCTTGGTAGGTATAGTAAAAAAAAATTAAGCTTTATTTAATTGATATTAGGCCCAAAAACCACAAAAACTACACATATTAATTTTACATGAATACTAAATTAGATAACAAAGGAAGGATTTTGTTCCAATCAAATTTTAATTTGCTTTTCGATAGATCACGTTACCTGGCGGTTTAAGTTCGAACAAAAGTATTTAACATGTTGTGGTAATATGATACAAGTTACAAATTAATTTTCTCACATACCCTTAAAGTAATAACATCCTTTTGTGTACAAACAGTATCCATTTCCCTTTCAAAGAACAGCCGTATGAATGAACAAACGTCATAACACTAGAATGCTCATTGGTGCAAAAACTTGCGAAGGGTTCATTCAGTAACTATCTTCTGATTGCGGTCGCTGATAACATCTCTGGAGAATTAAGGGTCGCTCCCTTGTAGGGCGTGGTTTTGTATAGAACCACCCGCTATTGTATATCAAAACGTTTAAAGTAACAAATGGCTGGTTGGCATTTAGTTACGGCTGAATTTCGGGTGTGGATGGCGCGATGGATTCTCCCTCGGTCCAGTCCAGTTCTAAGTGCAGCAGTGATTTTAGTATTAAGCGGATATTAGGTGATACTCGGAGCACTGATGAAGAATCCGAGTCTCCAAGTTGGTTGTGTTGTACGCGGTACCAACCACCGAGATTGCCGCGTCAGTAAATATGATATAATTTCAAAAGAAGCCGTAATAATTATCTTGGATAAAATGTTGGACGGTCGATCGATTACAGGCCGGAGCAGATATTTATGTGATAAGCATATGTATTTGTTTGTATGTATAGTTAGTGTTGCCCATGCCACAGGGAATCCTAGTACAGTGGTATGAGCGTGGAAACGTTAAAATTTAAAATAAAATTAACACAGCAGTGATACCAATGTCACTGAATAAACAGGATCACTTAATAAAAAGTATGGTCTAGCCTTCCTTGCGTTGGGTTTATTTTTTAAAGGCAAATGTTTGGTTTATATATTTTAATGTCCCGCTTCAGTTCCGTCAGCAGTGAGATATGACTACTAAAACACAGGTCTCTTCTAAGAACTGAGATGAGAAGGCTTAGAGCACCCACGTTCCTCCAGTGCGGGCGTTATTTAATTAGGATTGAATAAAAGCGGGTTGAACTAATTAAGTGAATTATGTTAATCCAGGTAGTAATGTATCTGGGAACCGATCACGTCGTTCCGGGCGTCACGCCCGCGTTCCCTTCACCGGCGCGCAGGCCGCGGCACTGGAAGCTGCTTACTCCCGCGCGCCGTACCTCGCGCCGCCCGCCCTTCGAGCCCTAGCTGCCGCCCTGCAGCTCAGAGATGATAGGGTAATATAATTATAAAAAAGCAAATAGGGAATCTTTAGCTAATTTGTACTGATGTCAAATGAAGTTATACATAGGAACACCTTTCGGAAAAGATGACGTGTAAGCTTGGTCCATGAATATTCCATTTTTTTGATATGCTCTCAGTTTAATTCCAAAGGTACCTACAGATACTTGCGAGTACGAGTTTTACCTGCCAGAATATTTACCAACCTTTCCATAAAATCGATTGCTTTTTTATGTGCCATTGTCGAAGGGTAAGAAATTAGACGAAATCAATTTCCTCCGTTTGCGTAAAAGCGTCCGTGATTGCGTTTGGTATCACAGAACAACAATTTGTTTCATATTAACTGTAGATATAACATGAACAAACTAAGTCTAGTTTATCATGATCCTGTCTACATGCGAAGTAAATGGTTCTAGGCATTAATATATGAATGCATGTTTGCGGGTCATGCGTGTATTTTGTATTGGCAATGTGAGGTAATAATAATTTATTTATTTTGGAAATGAAATCCCTTAGCAACCATGAGCACGTACCATTAGATGGATCTTGTGACATCATCCTACGTCCGTCAAACGTCCGCATCTTTTGTGTTTATCTATCTATGCAGTGATTAAATCACGTAAAAACTGTTCGTCAAGGTCTTCCAGTCACTGTGTCGATGCAATATAGTCGGATAGGTTTTAATTTCATTGAACAGTTCCTTATATATTCCATCAATGTGCTGACTCAGAAAACATTATTTATACTTTCAAAATACTAAAATGAATGGTGGGGTGTAGAAGAGTGAAAAAAACTATTTTTTCAATTCAAACCCTAAAATATAAAATTTTAATTGTACCTTATTACAAACATCTCTGATTTAGTAACACCATTCTACTTGTTATTAGACGAAATTTCCAGATGTTATTGGAAAGTAAATAAACTAATAATTATCTAGAGATAATTATGCAGGTTCTAGTTTAGTTAGGTCTTCATTTTATAATTACACGCTCTTTTATCTATGTATATTGGACCAGCTTAGTATTATCGTATTATTATTAGTCTTCTAACCAAAATTTGATTATATTATTTAAAAACGGGTAAAACCCACGATCTAATGTTTGATATTCAAATAATTATATAACAGATGTAAAAATATATATAACAGATGTTTGAATAGTATATTTGTTCCCCAGATTAAAATATGGTTTCAAAACCGCAGAGCTCGGGAAAGAAGAGAAAAAAACGGAATTGTCTCTCCGCCGAACGCAATAACCTTGCAACCGACAACTGGGTCCCGCTTGCCAACTCAACAAGAACTATCGCAATTTTGGAATGGGTACCCCTTATATGATCCTAATCTGTGTAGAACACAAAGT
>DWJZ01002250.1:0-20007 GCA_018249125.1 Asbolis capucinus
GCCAATCCGCACTTGGCCAGCGTGGTGGACTATGGCCTTAACCTTCTCATTCAGAGAAGAGACCCGTGCTCAATATTCGGCCGTGATGGGTTGAGACGATGATACTGATTCTGTACTATGGTAAAATTTAAGTAACCATTCTGAGTGCGGCAGCAAACGTTGTTTTAAACCCTTACAACTTTAACGAAAATTACTTACATTATATAAGCATTATTATCAGAACAGCTAAGGCTATCACAACAAAGTAAAATTGCGCTGACGTTCATTCAAAGCTGTAGAAAGGTATTTAATATGTGTTATTAAAAGGAATATTCCATATAATTTTGCCGCGAATACTCTGCAGACGGGCCTGAACAAACATTAGATGCTCGGCTGCCAGACGCAGCCTAGACGGTAGTTACACACCGTCAGATTGTACGACTTAGTACATGGGTGAACAACCCGCGGCCCGCGGGCCGTATGCGGCCCTTTAAGTATTTTTAAATTAGATTTTTTATACTTAGGTACGTCACTGTATATGCACTGCACTACACTGCGTCAAAACATAAAATAATACAACAAAAAAAAAGCATTATCATAAAAAAATTACCAAATATATAAAAATTTTACATAGTAACTCTGGAACGTTAAGTAGTTTTGTTAAAGTATAAATAATGTAGTATGTGCGGCCCTCTAGCAAAAATCAAATTTAAAATTGGCCGTTTAATTCAAAAGGTTGCTTACCCCTGTATTACTATGTATGTCTCTGTAATAATTATGTACTAGATGTCCTGTCTGCCGTTGGTTTTCAATATAAAAAGAAATCATTAACACTGATATCGCCAAACGACAGTCACGCCACATACAATGCTTTTTCTGTTATCATTCATGCCAAAATCTAATCCAAATATGTATGGGAATGACATTAAAATGGAAAAACAGACCACATTTTGCACGACAAAAGACATTTGTCTTAAAAGTGTATGTCCAGGGTATAGTATTTGTAATGGCTAAGTCAACCGCTTTAGGCAATGCTTTAAATTTTTCTTTGTTTTTATAGAATTTTCTTTTAAATGCTTTGTTATTAATTTCAAATAATAGGGCCTTTTTATTGTTAAGCAAAATAAATAGTTTTCATTTCATTTCAATGTTTTAGTTTTTTTATTTAATATATATCCAATGTCTCTGCGTACATATACTAATATTTTAAATGGAAAGCATGTGTGTTTGTCACAACGAAACGAAGCAACGGATTGTTTTTTAGTGTAGTTGATGCTCTGGAGAGTGACATCGACTTTTATGAACATTGGTGTTACGAAGGATGATCGACGGACGGACTTTAATTTTCATATAAAACAAAAAGTTTCTTTACGCGTTCTCTGTGAAGACTTTATCTGTGGCTTTCATAGTCCGCCTACGAAATTTTCGTCGAAACGGATACAAAGTCGTCATGGTGTTGAAGGCCTTCGATATGGCTAAGCGATTGCTATCTAACGATATCAACCGAAACCGACAGTCTTCCGTGCCGTTCGTAGCAAAGCAACGCTCATGTAATTTTGCAATTAGCGGTCTCCGGGTCCCACAAATCGCGCGTTGATGCCTAATTTTTTCGATTGCTAACAACTCTACCAAATCGCCGGGTTATGAACGCGGTTAAAATGCTTACAAAATAATTTACATTATAGTTGTTTTCACCTAAACCCGATACGACGTGATACCTGTTTTCACATACTAAAATAACACTACCGCACTAGTATTAAGTATTGAATGGTATCGGAAACCGCTTTGAACCAGAAATGATGAACACATTTGCGAATACTCGAATTATATACTCCTCGAATGGAGTGAGGCGCAAATCAGCTGTGACGTTCGTCGCCTGGGTTAAGGAAACTATTCTCGTATTATTCGATATTTCCTTGTCCTTTTCAAACTCATATCTAAAAAAACGCATTTTTACAAGCTTTTATTTAACTTGCGGTGTATCTTTGCAAGTTGCAAATCTTGCAAACTTAATTACACCCACTTCCTCTTACACTACGGAGCTAAAATTATGCATTCTGCTTCAGTTCCGGTGACAATACATTTTTATGATAAGTGACCGGATACTATGTTCAGGATTGGCTCCAGACAAAGGAACTCCTCAACGGCTAAAATTACAAATATGAAATGTGTGGATTTATTATTGCATATAAAGCAATTTGTATTGTATATTACGTAAAGCTGTATTATTACGTAATTTGTTTTTGATTGGCTTTAATCCAATAATGGCCTTCTACTAAGCACGGTTTCCTCCTTATTCTGAGGAGGACTAGGACATACTCAATGCCTGATGTCAATGCCTGATGTAGCAGTTAGTGGCAAACCAGTCTTGAACGTTTTTATACCGAAAGCCTCCGACATGACTTAATAATGCTTTCTAGCGATATCAACCGTGACGGTACCGAGTGCCTTCCGCGAAGCATGAAAGCTCTCGTGATATTTTTGCCACTATCGATCAGCCGTCCTCCTACCGACCATGTTCACTCTTGCTGAACTGTTTCCATTGCTGACCTTCGAAACAAACTAACCTATAAATTCATATTTTTTACTTCAATGCAACCCATAACATACTGAGCTCGGGTCTTCATTTACAAACCATAGCCATCGTGTAGGCCAAGGCTGGATTCATGGACTTCACATACCTTTGAGAACTTTACCTTGGATACCTCGCAGGACTCAGGAGTACATGCTCGAGCGCTAAGCTATCGAATAGCTCAGCAATAATTTTCAATAAACTGTAGTATATACATGAGCCATTATTTGTTAAAACGCGTGAGTTCGCCACCACTTACCGTGGGGTTTTTGGTTCCGTTGTAAACTATCGTTAATATAATTTTTAACTTGTTTGTATGTATAGTGTTGTAACCGCTGGCAGACCTAAACTAAATAAATAAATAAATTAATAAATTATAAACCAGTTTATTAAATATTATAATAACCGTGATTCTCAGACTTCACGGTCATCTTTTTACAGTACATGTTTCCACACGATGTTTTCTGTCACCATAGCAAGCGATAATCAATTTCTGACAATAATCAAATAATGTTTTATTAAAAAGTGCCAATCCTAGATCAATTTCCAGAATTTAGCAAATAGAAGATAGTGATTAGATTCAATTCTGGGTTTTCGAGATCTGAGCATTTTTGTGAAGTCTATTGTTATTATCGGCGCCACCCGTGGTAAAAGGAATAAGGATATATAAGTATTTATTATTTATGTAACAAGATAATGACATAAAATAAAAGCAACAAAGTAAGAGACATAGGCAGGTGTCTACAATACTAATGGCATCCTTGTAAACATACATTATAGCTGGCTCTTTTAAAATCAGTACCGCAAAATATGCTTGAGAAGTTGGTGGCGGCCATTTCACTTTACAATCAATTAGTATTATCTGTCTCTTTCTTTCCACCTTTATCCTTCCCACTAACCAACGTGCTGTGCTCCAAGGACTCAGTCAGTCTATTCGCATGCCACCATTTTCTAATGACGTACGTTCCAAATCTTTATAGAACAATGTACTTTAAGTTATCTTAGAGTGTAAATACAGTGACGTGATTACCGCAACGCATCGCAAACCCCGCAACAACGTAGACAAGGATATTACTGAGGTGCAAGAAGGAGAAGTAGCCGCGTACAGGTCAGTAACATCCTATCCCGCACTTCCCGCTACCAGAAGTTTTTTGGTTTCTTTCGAGTTTCATTAAGAACTCTAAAATAACCTATGATAAATGTCTTTAAAAACAATTTCCTTTATAACTATACCTACAAATCAAATAAAAAACATTACCAGAAACAAAGAAAGCAAAACAAACTTAGCTCATTTGCAGATTAAAATCGAGTCGTTTCTAACGAGTGATATAAAAATAGACCCCTTTTGTCGTTCCAACCAAATGGACGGCTGATATTCGAAAGCATTCACTAATTGCTCCAACCCGCTCAATATGCAATGGCACGTAAAAAGAGACAAATTAATAAAAGTATGAATATTGATGACCGAGTCTCATCTGGTACGCTTTGACCAGACATAGCTCTTACTGTTTACGGACATAAAAATTGAATTTGAGTTTTATTTCCGAATGATTAAAGTGAAATGAAACGGAATAGCCCGTTTTAGCGTTTCACCGCTTTCTCCGTTCACGTGTTTGAGTTTATTTGAACTTTATTTTTAAATTACGATTTCTGAAATGTTGACCTGGCGTTTGTTGATTCTATTTGATTATGCAAGTTAAGCAATAGCGGGCGCGGTCGGTAGGATAGGTGACCGTTAATGGCAAAAAATTCTTGAGCGCTTACTTGCTTCAGAGGTGACCGTTAATGGCAAAAAAATCTTGAGCGCTTCCTTACTTCGGAGGGCACTTAAAGCTGTCCATCCCGCTTGTTTTTTCAGATTAAGTCTAATAGCGACATAAAATCTTACTACACTTGGATTGGTCACTAACCCCTCCACCAATCCGCATTGGTGCAGCGTGGTGGTGTATGTTCTAGGAATCCTTAGCGTCACGTCATGACAAAAACCTGAATCATGCTATCAGAGTTTTCTATACCGCTAGCTATACAAACTCCGACTAAAAACTATCGGGGCTCGGCCGCTCCCCAGGCACCACACCTCGCCTGGCGGTAATTTGATTTATTCGTGAAATTGGTTTGACTTACAAAAAAACCCAGGTCAAAGTAAAAATTTGCTAAAATAAATCATAACAATAAACTATGATCGCAATATTTTCAGTTTAACTTAAAACCATGAATCTAGAAAGCCGTAAAAATATGATAGGAGTGTTATTACTTATCTCGGAGTCGCCCAGGGGAGGCTTAAATCATCGCCCTGTTCGATAGCTTGATCATCTCGGCCAAGGGAGAAACAAGCCTCTAGAAAAATGGCGTTGGATTGAAAAGTAAATAGTTTTACGGATAACGGTACAAACCTATTTTTTCTAGAAACTTCTATGTCTAAGTTTCAGTCATCTATATGGATTTATTACTCTTCGTTCTATATCATCATATTTTAGAATAGTTGGGTGGAGTTTATAAATTGTATTAGATTTTTTTTATAATTTTATTCGCACTTTGAGTTACATTATGCTAATTTCCTTATGCGCGTAAAATTTTTTACACTATTCCATAATAATAAACATTTTTTTATCGGCCTACGTTTCGGAGACGATTCGCTTCAAACAAACAAACTAACAAACAAATGAATCTTTCCTCTTTATATTATTAGTAGTTCCACATATTTCGCTCAATAGGTCTCAGCGCAAGCATAAGTGTTCATAGGCGGGTGGGTGACCGCTAGTGGCAAAAAAAATCATGAGCGCTTCCCTGCTTCGGGGGGCACGTAAAGCCGTCTGTCTCGTTTGATATTATTACATAACCATCGTTATGCCATGTCAGATACCTTTGATGGGCTTAAAAACTTCTGACACCTGGGTTCACCACTAACCCCTTCACTTCCGCATTGGAGCAACGTTGTGAAGTGTGCTGTAGTCCTCCTCAGTATGAGGAGAGACCCGTGCTCAGTAGTGGGTCAGGGTTAACGGCAATAGGTCTCTTTAAAGTCACACGCTACCCGAGAACAAATATTTATCTATTATATAAATGCCATTCAACATTATAAAGCTCAACATTACAGTAACGTAATGGCTCAACTTCTCAGGCAAGATCACTTCCAAATAGGCTAGGATAAGTCGTTAACAAATGTATGGCACTTATCCAACCCAATCGTAACCCAATAGGCTAGGAAAAGATATATCTTTCAATAATACAAGAATAGTTTGGCTTCAAATATCATCTTTATAGAACTGCAACACAGGTACCTTGTACGAAGCAGGTATAATTTGGGAATTAAAACAAGTTCAACAATATGGGTACTAATAAAAACGTACATACAAAAAGGCGAAAATAAAATACGAACTACAATAAATGAGCACGTAATGGTTTGAATAAAGAACACAAATTATATATTATGCCAATGCTATAAAATTGTCAAACTTTTATATTTTAAATTTGAAACATACCTATCTTGATTATTACCAATTAAGTCATTCAAAAATCTTTTCAGGGTTAGAATAAAACCCTTAAGAACGTTATATTAATAATAAGATAACGTTTAAGGGTTAAGGGTTTTATGTTATATTATTATTAAAATTACGTTCTTAAGGGTTGTACGTTATCTTATTATTAAGGTAACGCTACGTAATCTTATTATTAAAGTTCTTAAGTTAAGTTAAGTTCTTAAGGGTTTTAAGTTATCTTATTATAACGTTACGTTATCTTATTAAGATAATAATAATTATTAAGATACCGTTCTTAAGAGATTTACGTTATCTTATTATTAAGTTACGTTACGTTATCGTATTATTAAGATAACGTTCTTAAGGGTTTTACGTTATCTTATTATTAAGTTACGTTACGTTATCTTATTATTAAGATAACGTTCTTAAGGGTTTTATTCCAACCCTGAAAACATTTTTGGCTTATGCCAAAACAAGCGTATGGTTGGCCATAAATCCCATCTCCACTGTTACGTATGTAGATTATTACTAACGACACTACTGCGCTAGTGCCTCCATCTGCGGGGCAATAGTACAATTCATTAAACATTCCACTCAACTTTACATGCTCAGTTTCTCAATGTCACTGTACTCTTGGGTGACTTTAAATACTTACTATGCATAAGTATTACTCAGTTTTACTTTGTTTATTCTCGTAAATTGTCTCATTTCAGTACAATTGGCTGAAACTGGATTAATCTGGGAAAGTAGGTCAAATACGTTATGCTACTTAAGACTGAGAAAATTGATAACTATGTTATAACTTTTATTTAAGACTCAAAGGGTCTAAGAGACGGTAAGATTTCTTAGTTCTGGTCAGTTCTTCGTATATCTTCAAGAATAGCACCACAAATTATGAGTTCTAGCTTGCATAAGATACGTTTTAGACTAATATCGTCGCGGATACTAAACATTTTAATGCAAACAGGTACTCTCGATCTGACCCAATTGCCACCGCAGTCTTGACCCACCACCGCAGTCTTGTGACCATGACCCAACTGGGTCGAAATATCGGTATACTAAGAAACAGATCGTGAGTACCCGTTTGTATTAAAATATTTAGCTTGCATAAGGTTTAATTATTGCACAATAATTATTGAAAAGACAGCTATTGACGGCGATGCGAATACGAGATGTATGTATGTTTGTGATTTCTTTTAATTAATTTCAAATGTCGTATTTGACATTCTCACCGACAGACGACAACAAATTATTTAGTTCTTTTGCACCAACCAGCATTAAATCTTAGAAACTTCTAAATAATGCTGGAATTTTTGTTTTTCTTTTTTCAATAAATTAGTGCTTGACCACAATCCCGCCTGATGGTAAGCAGTGCTGTGGTCTGCGTGGTAAGGCACGCTAATTCAGCAAAAGTCTGTTACCTAATTTGAAGACATTTACGTTATAATCGAACGGGAATACTGACGCGGTTAACTTGTTCCAATCCTTCGCGGTACGCATGATAAAAGAAGACGCAAATATTAAGTCAACAATGCGACAAGTATTTTTCCTGCAGCTACAATAATTCTAGGAAAAGGTATCTCTTTTTCAAATTATAACCTTACTAGCTGACCCGGTAAACGTTGGTTTGCTGTATAAATTATTTCTAGGTTATTTCTAATGATGAAATTAATAAAATTACTATTAAAAATAGGGGTTGGCGATAGTAGGGATGAAAATTTAGGGTTGCCTGTATTTTTTAATGCCACATTATAAAAAATAAAAATTTGTCCCAACATTTAAAAGAAATGTCAGGATTGGACAACCCTTAACACTTATTATGAAAAAATATATAATAGCCGACCCTGAGACCTACTGACTATGCAAATAAAATTTCATAAAAATCGGTTTAGCCTTTTCAGAGGAGTGTAGTACCTAACATTAGGACACGAGAATTTTATATATACGATGTTATTCATGACACAATGAATCCTTGTACGAGGGTATGAGTGTGTTTATTTATTCCACACATAATCTATCTGCGTGTGAAATTTCCGTTCTTATCTCCGATCAGACGTTTTTCGTGAAAGAATAACAACTATTTACTCTGTTTTCTTATGATTTTCATATTTCTACTGATTCAAGCTGTACATTGTCACTATATAATAGATTACTAATAGTATTATAGGAGTAATATTTGAAGTCCGTGTCATAATCTCGCTATCTCGCTCTAACATACGTGCACCATCTGTTTCTCTCTTACATGTATAGTTGAAGCGAGAAGGATTCTTTCTTCCTCTCGCTTCAAGTATACATAACATTAAAATACGATATCTCTTCACTTTATATCTCTCAAGTCGAAAGTCAAAACGTACGAAGATTTTCTTTACAAAAGAGAAAGATTTTGTATCGATAAACGTACACTGGTAAACCCTTGGGAAATACCAGCTTTCCTTATCGTTGTTGTCCTGTTTTTGTAAGAAAATCAGGAGATAGGAGTATAATATCAACATGCGTGAGGAACTGACGAGATATTTGACTCACAGACGAGTTTAGAGCGAAATGGACACACAGTCGTCACAGATGTGCATTTTCAAAGAAAACAAAAATGTCGCACAATACACATAAAAACTACAGACTAGCTACCAGATGGAACACTGTCTTTCCCCTTACTGGTCGAAATAGAAATAACAGAGAAAATATATCTCTCTAGTTTTTATACCTATTTTTGGTATCAGTAACATACCCATGAACGTTTATAGCGGTAGTTCGATTGTAGGCGAACGAAAGAATTGAGAACAGTGGGCGCGGCCCATAGGAAGATGGGTTTCCGCCAGTGGCAAAAGCTTTAACAGTGCTTCCGTGCTTCGGGTACGTACAGCCGAATCAATAAGCCAAGTCGAAGATATTCAGATGACATATAAACTTGCGACACTTGAGTTGGTCACTAAACTCCATCAGTGTACATTGTAGCAACGTGTTGGATGCTTCTGCTCAGTAAAGGAGAGACCTGAGCTCAGTAATGGATCATTTATTGTTTAAAGAGAACATATACTTAGCTGCAAAAAGGCAGCATTGTTGCTGATACCACTTCTTTTCTATAAATCTAAAAGGTATTACAAGTTTTACTACACTAATATTATAAATGTGTTATATTATTCATAATTATATGCAATTGTTAGCTATTACAATGTTAAAAATACATGTCATTGCATATATAGGAAAATTTAAAATCATTTTTATTTATAACTATTTATCATTTTGTTATTTATTTACATATGGCAACTTTTAACATCATATAGCTCTGTTCAAAATACGTTTAATTATTCAAATCTTTTCAGTCATATTTCTAATGAAATCCAAGTTTTAAAAATACTAAACTAGTGTGAAAATAAATGTCTAAGTTACCCTTATAAGTAGTACGAATTGTATCACAAAACAGCAGAAAATTATACGGTACGAAATCTGCCGTTACTCTTTGTTTACATGTTTGTATATGTTATGTTTGGGTTTTCTTCACGCGCTAACCGTTCAACGGATAAAAATGAAACTTGACACACAAATAGACCATATCCAGGTAATTAATAAATTATACATTTAATCCCGATTGTAGATTCCTCTTAATAATATGAATTTTATGTTTCCTTCACTAACCATTAAACAGATTAAGATAAAACTTAGCACACATATTGACCATATGTAGAAAACTAACATATAATTTCTATTAAAATATGAGGCGGACGAAACCGTGGGCAATAAATAATTAGTATTTCATAAATATGGGGATTTTTGTATTTAAAGAAATATATGTATTTTTAGAGTATAGTTTAAAATAACGTTTTTTATTTTAGTCCAATGATCCGTACTAGGTACTTTGTTGATGAACTCTGCGTGTTTTTCACCAGATCAGTCATGAATTGAATTCATGTAAAAGTTATGAGAACGGTGAAAACTCGTATATTGTTGTAAAATAACGTTTGTTTTATTTTAAATCGGCCTTAAAATAATAATTACATGGACAAATATATATGTATACATTATTAATTATGTAACCATGTATACATTGTATGTATTTTAGGAGTACCCGATCTTTGACCAAATTGGCGGGATAATACTTTCAAATGGATCGAAAACATAGTCATTTAGTTCTGGACTTTACACGTAATAAAATAAATTATGTAGTTGTTCAAAAGCCATAAATACACACTCGGTTGGCTATGCAAAGGCCTAAAATTATTTTGCGAAATTCGAGTTTTTAATAGATCTCAAAGTCATTATCAATATGGACACCCTAAAAGTTTTTAATGTCGAACAAAGTTCTGTACAAATTCCACATTGACATATAGAAATTTATGCATAATTTTGATTTTGAACAGATCAATTTTTACAAGCTTTTATTTAACTTGCAGTGTGTATTAGTATATATTTTTGTTAAGTGTTCGGGTCAAATGTACCAAGCTTAATTACACCAACTACCTTTTACACTACGGAGCTGGAATTATCATAAACATTCCCTCCTTATGATAATGCATTATGATAAGTACGACCTGATACTACGTTCAGGATTGACCCCAGACAAGGGAGCTCAACGGTTAACAATACAGTCATTAATCATTACTTATTACATTTTATGTGTTTCTTCGTATTATAGAGCCTGTAATTAAAGCGTGTGTTGTATAATTATTTTAATTAAGTATGTTACTTTACACTGATAATATATAACTTTACAATTACTGTTGAATAACGGCTGAATATATTTGAATGTAGCTTAGATTCATATTTTGTATTTCTTTTAGTAAAACTAGTTTAACAAATAAAATATAAGTAAATTTAAAGAATCCTTTTTACAACGCGTTGTACTGAAACTAAGCGCGATTATTTACTCGTTCCAAATACAAAATTTGAAAATTCAAACATCGAACAATATCCAACCAGAGTCTAACAAATTCCTTTATTGTCCTTACATCCGTTGCTTTAATGAACCGAATATGACTCTTCTCTCTGAAGTCTTCCTGAATAGAACAAATTCCACTTAAACTTACATGCATGGTTAGAGTCAGAGACGGAATTATGAACGTGACCGCGACGAACTCTAGAGATAATGGCGTCATTAGGAGAAAGAAGAAAAGAAATGAACTTTTTGTTCGGAATTCATAGGCAATTGTTCAAGTATTACCTTGTCTCATACAATTGCGTTTTCATGGCTTTCAAAATAGGTAGGTCAAATTTAGTAAGGATTATGTTTGTACCTAATATTATAAATGCGAAAGTATTACTGTCTGTATGTCTATTATCTTATCAGGCCTGTACTACTACCAGGAAATGGTTACAACAAGAATATTATCAAAAATGATATTGTACATACATACATGATAAAATATATCTTTAACATACCAAAGTTGTTTCAAAGCAAAACATCTAGCATTTAACTTTTTCCATATGACCTATTGGAATAGATTTTAAAAAGCAATACGGGATCTCTATCGAGCATAAATCTAAATTCATATCTGCTGCAAAGAAGTCAGGCAGTGGAACTACTGCGTGGGAACGAGTCTCTGAATTCTGAGGATATTTGAATCTAACACGTACAAAGTTTTCTGCGACCGGTATAAACCATTTATCAATAATGCGTTCTTTTTGCGATATGCATAAGTTTTTTCAATATTTTATAAGAGTCTACTCACTTCAGCACTGCATATTCACCATCAAATGCTGAGAAGCTGAGCTTGTTGTCTATATTTGAAAACAAATGTCAATTTCATACATTATCATCAGCATCTGAATGCGTCAGAGCCCATTATTGAGAACGAGTCTCTTCTCTGATTGAGAAGGTTAAGGCCATAGTCCACCAGGCTGGCCAAGTGTAGATTAGCAGACTTGACACACCTTTCAGTTTTAAAAACTCCCCAGCATGCAGGTTTCCTCACAATGTTTTTCTTTACCGTTATAGCTAGTTACATTTAAATGCTTAAAACGCACATAACTCAGAAAAGTCCGATGTGCACGCCCTGGGATTCGAGCCCAGACCCGCCGATTAGGTGGCGAAATTTTTAACCACTAGGCTATCACCGCTTTATATTATTCATAGACCTGTAGCAAAGCGGCTGACGCGTCGAACCATCTATTCCACATAACATTATTTTATTAATCACACTTGCAAAGATTAACCTCTTGGTGTGGTTGATAACTGACAACTATCTTTGATCTCCACCCAGAACTAACTTTTCTGTGATAAGTAAGAATATTTATTCTGTGTTTGGGTGTTATAAAAATATATCTATATGTATTTCAAAATATATATGTATGTTTTTCAGTTGTCTGATCAGTATAGAAATGAATGCTTAGTGCGATCAGATGGCGGTGAGTGAGTCGTCACGAAATATTAAAAAAATATTTATTTAAAGCCAACCGTATCGTAGTAAAATTAATAAAAGATTCTACTAGGCGTTCCTGACCGACAAAGAAATTCTTTCAAAATCCTATAAATATAATGTATCCCTATGAATAACTTAACATCCCTAAGCATAAAATATATTAAACCAGGACTCTCAAAATGTCTTCTATTAGAATACATTCACTTCTAAAAGCAGCGTTTTAACACCTAACTTAACACATTGTCCTGAAACTAAGTTACCTAGTTCTGTTGAAGTACAATGAACCTAACTCTGAAGCAAGCCCGAAACAGGCAGTAATTACAACACTGCTTGCCTATTGTATAGCTAATTCTGTTTTCTGCTTCAATTAATCGTTTGTTACCGTGGAATTTAATGGGTTTTCTTTTTAGGGTTTTGTCGACGATCAATAATATAACTAGATCTCGACTCAGACAAAATGAGGCCCGACACATACCAGCTCATTTTGACTGGTGTTTTGTTTAGTACGTTTCAATCAGCCACATGAATACGTTCCACAATTCTGAATTGATACAATTAGTGTAATTTAGGTCAAAGTAGAATGATTTTTAAACTTTTTCTGAGTTCGAATTACCAATTCAATGAAGCTATATAAAATATATATTCATGCGGACGGTTTTTTTCCTAAAGTCATATGTCGACAACATATCGACACTAAGCATTATTTGTATGAAGAATACTACAAATAAACAGAGCATACTTGTAAATAACAAAATTGTATTTTAAGCAATTTTAAAAAATATAATCCCTACTAAGCTGTCTTTGCTCATATGTATAGTCAGTTTTCGGCATCGTGACTGAACGCACCGAATATTTCGTAGCAAAATCCTATGGGTTCGTCCCGCGGGATTCCACGGAGTTTCTCTTAGTATTTACCGAAACAGCTTATTATAATAAAATACTTCTTAATAAATTACACATTACAAACTTTGATGCAGTCTTAAATAGGATTGGTGACCGCTAGTGAAAACAAAACAGGAACGAAAGAAATGAAAACTAAAAACCGTTGCGTGTGTAATATTTGAACCACAAGAAATATTTTATTGGACAGGAAATACTTGTAATTATTTTTTATACGTGTATCTTTATAAATACACAAAATATAAACATAGACGGAGGTGTTATCGCAAATTACATGGTTTTTCCCATGTCAAAAATTTTCAATGTGCCTAAAGAAATTTTCAAATTTTTTTAAACCTTCCGTAACTATTTAAAATCAGCCGTTCAGTTCCGTTCATTATCGTTAGTAAAGGGCCGAATGCCGGCGGCCTTCGGAAGGCCTAAAACTTTTCACTTGGGATTTTTCACTAACCCCTCCACAGATCCGCATTGGAGCTGCGTGGTGAAGCATGTTTCGAGCCAATGCTTTGATATAACGCAAGCCAACTTACAATTTTCTATCTTTACCTGATATTTAATATGCAGTAAACATTTTTGGGGCGGATACAAGACGAAGTTTACAGAGTATGGAGTGAATACGTCCCAAGCAGTCGATAAATCATTGTTCCCAAAGGCCTAGGGACGGCGTAAGCCCGGCTTAAATAATGTTGTCAGGATAGAAGCAAAAGCAACTTCAACAAAGGAGGAACTCTGAGCTAAGGAGAAAATTGTGTGACGTCATGCTACTTCTTATCTTCGTATCCGGAGCCGACCGCTGATCGATCTGTTTTTAATGGAGAAATATGAAGTGAAGCCGCTGAACTTATGTAAAGTAAAGAGGCTGAATATGAATAACATTATAAGTTAATCTTTATCGACTGCCCAACTTTTAAACGAGGAAATTGACGATCAAAATATGACTTGTGGGTCATTCACTTCTAACATGTAGCAAAAAAATATTTCTAGTGAAGACTGTGTTTTAGAATTTTTAAATCTTAACATATGTGGCACATCCGCTCATAGAAGCTTACGTAGCGCGGCGGCTTGTTTCTATTGAAAAAGATAGGCAACAGCGGACACGATGAAATGGAATATAGGTGATTGCTAGACGCAAACAATTCCCTGAGCGCGTAACACGTAAAACCGGTCTTTATAGATATCGACCATTAAGCTGTCGGAGGCCTGTGCCGGCATAAAACTTCCGACTGCCGCTTGGTTGAGTACGCTCTAAGCCTCATCACCGTGACGATAGACCCGTGCTTAGTTATGAACCATCAGCTATCTAGCTAGCTAGCTCATCTAGAGGCTTATTCGTGCTATAAGCAGGACAACCAGACGATTCACTTGCAGGTAAATGAGCATACCCACCTAGTACATCATGTTGCCATCCAAGAAAAATTTTAAAAATATCCTTGTTGCAACGCAGGAAAGCAGCACTGTTGAAGTATATCTAATGGGAATGCTAATGATACAAACGGACGCCAGACATGAACAGAGACAAGACAGAGAAATAAAATGGGAAAGAGAATGAGTGGAGAGAAACCTACCATAACAGATCGCTCTGAAAACCATGGCTTTTCTCATCTCTATTTTGTCAATACTAGATGTTGAATGTATTTGTTTTATTTATTTTGTTTCTTTAAATGTATTTGTATTTTTCTATTTTGTTTTAAAAAATTATTCTGTATTGCTGACATAATAAACATATTTTCTTTTTTAAAAAATCCTGTATTTCTATCTCTCACGTGATGTCTTTGATCCTTACAATCGCAGCCCAATTTCGTGGCCTTGGAAATATGAACAGATACTTTTTCTTAAAGCTCACGATCACAGCTTAGAGCGAATTTGCTTTCACCGTTAAGGTCCTAGCCTCGGGTAAGTAACTGAAATACTTTATATTTTTAAAAGCTTTTATTTAACTTACAATGTATGTTTGAATATTAGTATGTTACTATATTTGTTTATTACCGGTCAAATCTTGCAAGCTTATAGACCCACTTCCTCTTACACAACGGAACGGAAATTTTGCATAAGTTTTCATCCTGATGACAATGCATTTTTATGACAAGTATGACCTGATATTACTCAGGATTGGTTCCAGACAAGAAAACTCCTCAACTGTTGTCAGTACAGTTATGAAATTTTGTTTCTTTGTATTATGGATCTATAATTAAAGCTTGTGGTATTGAATATTTTTAATAAACCTTGTTTGTTAATACTCTGTGTGTACTCCAACCTTCTTTGCAGAGATATTTTTGAATTTACTTTTACCTTTCGTGCGTTGCTTGACGTTGCGTGCGTTAAACCTTTCCCTCAATTAAGAGGTCCTACAGCGAGTACCTTAATTTTTGTATCGTATCTATCAGAAGTTACTACGAAGAACGAAAACATCTAGAAACCTGCACTCCTGAGAGTTCCTTACAAAGTTCTGGAAGATGTGTGTAGTCAATCAGCATTTAGTCAGCGTGGTGGAATATGGCATATACTTCTCACTCTTCAGGAGACCCGAGCCTACAATGGGACACTTATAGGTTACAATATTGATTGGGGTAGGACGAACGGGTTAGCTTGTACTTGTTCAACATCAAAAAAATTATGAAAGAAAATTATTATACCATATCATATGGTATGTATATACCTCTCACTTCATGATCTATTCAACTATCGCAAATTATGGGCTTATAACGTGTTTGTTAACCTTAAAACAAAGGAATAAAACAAAAACAAAGACGGAGCTATTTCTTTTCACCATATTAATAGCTTAGTCGAATCAGACTTCTATTCTGTCCTAACTAGGTATACAAGCTTGTTTTTGACTTTGAACCTTATACTAAAGAAGATATAGCTGAGATTTAATTGCATGCCCGTAACACGGAAGCGTTGCTTTGTGAGGCCACACAATATTATGTGCACGCGTTTAAACTTTGATTTTATTTCGCATCGCAAAGAATTCCGCATTGCGGGTGATCACAGCGTTCTGCTGTTGCTGACGGTACGTGGAGCTTGCTTCTGCTCTCAAATCGTATTACAATCGATGGAGTCCCAGTTGCCTTTAGTGTAAGTATGCATTTTGAGTTGGGTTTTTCAGCGGTCATCATGAGGTGAAATGAAAATGTTAAAATGATGAAGATTATTTGTCGAGAAGCAGCGGTAAAACTGGCCATTATATTGTAATTCGTGTTAATCATAGGTCGGCAACCTTTTTTATATGACGGCTAAAAATGTTATAATATTGGTGCGGACCACATTTCATTCGTTGTCGTCGGAAGATTACAAGAAACGCCAAGTTTGACGTCTAAATAGAGTCTGTGTGGGCCGCATCGCAATGACATACGGGGCAAATGTTGTCGATCCTTGGTATAGATTTTTGATGATACACCTAGCCAAGCGCTTTAAGAACTTAACCATACACGGATGTTTGTATTTACATAGAGGCCGTTTTAGCTGTAACTGATCCTACATACTTTGAAAATGTTGACTAAGCTCATGAGCATAATGCATGCATTATGGTAAAGAGAATTAATTGCACATGACAATAGGAAAAGAACTTTTTTACGTAGAACAAGCTAACTTGAGAAAAATCCCACTTTTTAGTGGCGATGATTTATAATATTTTGGGCACGCTAAGTTACTAGAAGTTTAATAGCAACTATCTCTACCAGTTAATGCCTACTTCAGAAGTCATAAGTATTATTTCCTTGCCTCATACTTTTATATCAAACTAACTTTTGCCCGCGGCTTCGCTTGCGTTAAGTAGTATTTTACGAATTTTCATCTCCTATTTTTTGCCCTTAGGAGTGGAATTTATCAAAAACCTTTCTTACGGGATAGTCATAGTAGCTATATGTATGCAAAGTCTCAACCCGATCGGTTTAAAGTTGACAAAGTTTCATACTAACTTCCATCCCCTATTTTATCCCCTTGGGGGTTGAATTTGTCAAAATCCTTTTTTAGCGAATGCCTACGTCATAACATCTACCTGCATGCCAAATTTCAGCTCGATCCCTTGAGTGGTTTGGGCTGCCCTTTGATAGATCTTTGATAGACCTTGGAGTTTTATATATGTTTAGAAAAGTATTACCAAATACCAATTAACAGTTTGAATGTTGAAAATGTTGTATCAAAACGCTGTATCAAAAGCTGTATCAAAACGGCCGTTCTTTTAAACCTGCGACATAAAAAAAAATTAAAAACCGCTTTATAGCGCCATCTGTTTACTAATGGCGAACCACAGCAGTTGTGCACATATGCAAAGAAAGATATTACACTCCTTGTACGGAACAAGGTAAGACATTCCAACCGACGGCATTCCACTCCTCCCGCTAGCGAACACTATCTTTATTTATGTGTTTACTTAGTTCTACTTAGTTTGTTATACGAAATTATTGTACAATGATAAAATTGGGTATGTCCGCAAGTGTCTTCTACCACTTAACCTATATCTTTTTGCACACGTTAGGTACTCTTTCAAATTCTCAGCCAGGAAATAAAAAGAGTACCTTGTTGTGAAGAGGCTCAAAGATGTACGACCTTTTTGTCTAGCTGGTAGTGACCCTATTTGAAAAGGGGACCCTGGCTTCAGTTTCTGGTAGACATTTATATGACAGATTTTATTTGTAACTAGTTATTCCACGAGTACGTTCGCGTGATATACCCCCCCCTTAAACCACCTGTCTTCGCACCCCTCTCTTCATCCCCTTTCTTCTCCCCCCTATCTTCATCCCCTTTCTTCTCCCCCCTCTCCTCACCGCTCTCCTCACCTCTCTCTTCACCCCCTATCTTCCCCTCCCTCTCTTCCTCCCCGTCTTCACCCTTCTCTTCACCCCCTCTCTTCACCCCTCTCTTTACCCCTTCTCTTCACTACCACCCTCCCATTAATTCCCCAAGGAATTCTGGGACATGGAGTAGGAGTGCGTTGGGGTATATTGTGTAAACGTTTATACCTCATTGATGTTAACCTTTTTTTACGTACTAAATTATTGTGGCTACACTTCAACCATTTATTTTAAATATGTAGTCCTAGATGGTAAAGAGCATTCACTTAGAAGAAGCATATCTATTTTGTCTTGGAGACCAAGATTCGAGCGAAAACACAGACGCTGATAATTTATTCTAATCCTTCGTAGTACGCCATAAAGACAAGACATGCATTACGTTCTAAGTCAAACATAATGTTTACATTCATCCTACTCCACTATAAAAATAGCCTTCACAATATGAATATAAACATAAATTTTAATCTCGACTTTAAAATTTAAGTTTATAAATGATTAAATATTAATAAATTATCCTTAAAATCCTTTTAAATCTGCCTTAAATAATAATCATGCACTTTGAAGTAAAAATTGTAGACTGAAAGCGACTAGCTACCGCCGAAGTTTCTCAAAGCCAGACTTTCTTATTAAAAATTCGTTCAAAACTTGCTGGTTAATGAAATTTGTACTGACTAATTTACTAAAAGCTGAATTTTCTAGATATTGTCAGGATATATTCAGAATTTTGTTGGACATTTTGTAATCTTGGAAACAACGTTCATATAACTAAATATACAGATATGTGAAGGATATCAATAGCTCCTATGCAGAAGGCTTATAGTTCAAAATCATAACTTTCCAACACAAACTCTTGAAGTTTCAATTTGATATATTTTGTACATGCTACAACTAAAGCTTATGGAAACATTGCATAGTTATTACGACACGTATTTAATATATTTAAACATTTCAGTACGTTCCCTTAACTATTGTAAAAGTTTAACATAACAATACTCATGCTATATACATATGTATGTAGAAGCCATTGATGCAAGAGATTCCTAAGCAACGTCTTAACGACAGTGTTGCTAATGGGCAATGGCTATGGTGCTCACTTCAAATCAGGTGAACCGTAAAATACCCAAATAAATAAAAAATTGCCACACGATTATCCACGCAAATTTACTATTCAATACAAATATTAAAGAACGTTATAAAGATTTTTTTTTTTGAGACTTGGGGAACTGGTGTGCATCTCTCTTCACAAGGTATATCTGTGGCTTCTGTGTAATGTTGAACACCGGAATACCTCATAATTGAAGGGGCCTAGTGTATGTTTAATTACGCTCCAATGCCGATTGGCGAGGAGTTCCCAAATGCAATTTTCTAAGTTCTTCTGCTTCATGATAGGTTCAGGCGTAGCTTTATCGACTGTTATATAAATAATAACAAGATACAACAACACATACTTATGCCCATCTGACGTTGTAAGGATTGTTATCTAGCAATAACCGGGACCGTAGGCTTTATGTGTCCTCTGAAGCACGAAAGCGCTTATGAAATTCTTGAAACTAGTGGTTACACATCCACATACCGACAAATACCCGCTGTTGCTGTTTCGATCGCTACAATCGAAACAAGCCACAAGACAAACGTTTACTAACTATCCAAGACAAATATTATAGATTGAACATCTAGAATTATTTTAATGATTTTAGAACATCTTTAGAACATCTAGAATCATTTTAATGATTTTATGATCGATATGAATGACGAGTACATCTACATAGAAATTACGCTTCGGATGAAGATTGTATGAAAATATTCAATAATCCTTCTCGTCATACATATAAGCTACAAACATGCACATCTGTGTTTAAAGTGATCTTTTGGTTTCAGAGCAATATAAAATGTGACTGTTGATTTCTTTTATGATTTTTTTTATTATTTTT
>DWJZ01002251.1:0-20003 GCA_018249125.1 Asbolis capucinus
TGGGTGTGTAATAGAAATATCTATTTAAGTATGTATTTAAAAGTATATATGTATGTTTATCAGTTATCTGATCATCACAGCACAAGCTAACGCTTAGTTTGGGGTCAGATGGCCGTGTGTGAGTTGTCCAAAGATATAAAAAAATATATATCGATATCTGCATTAATGTCACGTCATTAAAAAGACAGGATAATAGCAATACCCCAAATTAACAATGTTATGTACAAAATGTGGTTGTGGTGGTGACGTTATGTGGCATAAATACATATTTCGAATGTAATTATAAGTGAAAAATCTTGATGAGAAATTTAGAAGTCGAAAAATATAGATACGAGTGTATTCTCCTATAGAATAGGTTCACTTTTGTGTAACGTAAAAACATTTTAAAAACTGTGTAATTTTGGACAATTTCAGATTATTCCAACCCTGGAGTACGTTGTTAAGGAACTGGCAACTGCTGGCTGTGACGCATCCGGGATACGTGGCGTTCCTAACGTACGACGAGGTGAAGGCTCGGCTTCAAAAATACATCCACAAGGCTGGCAGTTATGTGTTTAGGTATGATTCACTCATCTTTCTTCTGCTCTCCTTTTTCCAGGAATAACTGAAGCATAGGGTGGCTTATTTCTCATACAAGCCTACGAGTTTACTATCGCCAAAGGCATCAACTTTTCTTTGTTGCTCAGGAAAGAAAAATGCTGGCTCTCTAGCCCCCAACCAGATTCAAACGAAAACCCTTGATGGACTTTATTCAAGGGTGTAGTCCACCATACTAGTCGAAACTCTTACCAAAGAATTCTTACTAACAAGTTTTCTTTTTGTCACTTTTCACGACATCCTGCCCACGCATGGGGTTGGTGTCACAGTGGTCGATATAGCTTGAATATATGCTTCCAGTAAGCTTGGCATGGATTGCTTACACCTACGAGCGGGGGGCGGCTTGGAATACTAATCCCAATACCATGCCTACCAGGGTGTCGTAAAAGGCGTACAGAAGTCAGCTGCTCGGTAGTAGGGTGTCGTAGAAAGATTATTATCTTTTTGTCAAGCTTGTCTGGCTGGCTACCACCTCTTGTTTGAATCAGCCGCCAAACGATTTGTCGTTTTAGCATTGTACCGCTTCCTTGTTTCTTTCTCTACTTCGTGTATGCGGATCTACTGCTTCCTTCCGGGCAGGCAACGCGTTAGTAGCACACCAGTCTGGTGTTTTTAATGTCTATAGGCGGCGGTGTTCACTTACCATCAGGTGATCCGTCTGTTTGTTTGCCTGCTTATCACATAAAAAAATGTATATCACAAATAATGCTCCAGAATAACAAACATTCATCGAGACAAATGCTTGTTTTGACTGAGAATCTAACCCAATACCCGTAATTATACGTTTTAAAGTTATTTTTCAGCATGATTCCTTTGTGATGTTTCCAGGTTGTCGTGTACTCGGCTAGGGCAGTGGGCGATAGGCTATGTTACTGTTGACGGTGAGATACTTCAGACCATACCGCAGAACAAGAGCTTGGTGCAGGCGTTACTGGACGGGTATAGAGAGGGATTGTGAGTATAACGGTTTCTATTCTGTTTTCGAATATCTTCTTAGAGATTATTACGAATTAGGTTAAAGATATTAAAAAAATTTACTGTCCCCCATGTCCCAAAGGTCATTAAAATTCGCCTGATTTGCATAAAGTATGGAAAAGTAAAAAGAAATAAATAAATATATATTAATAAATATATATATATAAATTTCTTTTTTAAATATATATATATGTTTAAGTAAGTAAGTACTAATATATATATTTAAACGAAAAAAATACTTCATTACTGCATGTAACGTTCATATATATACATACAATTTTACTCTCCTATAACTCAAATCATTCCCTAAAATAGTCTTAACAATGTTACGTTCGTACATCTTTAGGGTTTTAAAACAGTGTAAGTGAATGACCTTGAGGTGCACTTTTACCTTTAATATGTTTTACATTATTTGTTTTTTTTCCAGCTACCTATACCCGGACGGGCGGGATGTGAACCCGGACCTCAGCAGTGCTATAATTTCACCGGCGGAGGATCACATTACCGTCACACAGGAGCAGTACGAGCTTTATTGTGAAATGGGTGTGTGTTGGCTATTTTTATTATAATTGACTAGTATTTACTAATCGTAGGTAGAATAGGAATAGAACTGAAATTATTGTTTATTCCATTTAAACAATTAGATGCGTGAAGGTAAGTAAGTTTTGGAGATCATCAGGTTTTGTTATATTTTTAAAGTTAAGTGAAATATACATATTATATATCTCTGGACAACTCTCACACGACAATCTGAATCCAAACTATGCATTAGCTTGTACTATGGTGATCAGACAACTGATAACATTCCTACTCATCACAGAAAAGTTTGACCTGGGTGGGAATCGAACCCACGACCGGTGTAGCAATCAGGTTCACTAACCACCAGACCAACCGGCTTGTCTAAATAGTTTTAATTGTGATTTTTTCATGCAAATCGGAATATATGTAAAGTCATGTATGCCTGAGATCCCGTGAGCCTAATGTATGAGCCGATTTTTTATTTAAAATCTTATTTATTTAATTAAATGTAATTAGCATACCGCATTAATTAACATGATTTAAAAAAGTTAGTTAAATTAGTTTCTTCTGTTTTATCGTTTCGTCTATTATAAATGTATTTTGAAATTTCAGGGAGTACGTTTCAATTGTGCAAGATTTGTGCAGAGAACGATAAGGATATTAGGATAGAGCCTTGCGGTCACCTTCTATGTACTCCTTGTCTTACCGCGTGGCAGATTGTAAGTATTAAATATCATTATTAAATGAGCAATACATTACTTCGTAATTAACTACCTTCCTACTGATAATAGCTAGTCTCTATAAAACTTCCTATGAATTTGTAAATGCTATTCGTGCATACGGCACACACATTTACAAATTTTTCACGAAATTTAGGACCCGTCTTTACCCCTTATCTTGCAATGTCACAGTTGTCAATGTCACACATGTCATGTAATATATGTATGACCATTGCAGACTCATTCCTTGCAGGGCTTTAAAGTTATATCGTGTTAAGGATTTAGGTTTTAAAACATCAAAATAAATTCAGTAGCCTTTTAGAGAAAAAAGAATGTTCAAGCTACCCTTGTTTATTTATAAAAAAATTAAGCACCATACTAATACAAAAATGTACAGAGGCGGTCTTAATGCTTATAGCCGTCAAGATACCCAATAAATAATTTGATAAAGTCATTTGTTGGGTATTTTCAATAATTTAACTACATATTTACTACTTATTGGGTAGCTATCAAAAAATTATTACTATTTATCAGCTACCTTCAAGTCCTCAGTACGTCCAGTGCAATTAATCCACTAAATTATACTAACAAATATTATAAAACAATACATTGTTTCCAGGACTCGGAAGGTCAAGGCTGTCCGTTCTGTCGCGCGGAAATAAAGGGCACGGAACAGGTGGTTGTGGACGCGTTCGTGCCGCCGCGACCACCGAACACCACGTCAGATGTCAAGTTAGTCATCATCAGTCAATATGATGATATTCAATTATTTGATAATGATCAACCAGTATCAATTCAAATATTAAATCTGAGGCTACTGGTCGTTTTTACCGAACAAGTTCATGGTCGTTCATATCTAGACGTCTTTGTCGGATGATCGTTGTTTGTACTTTGAAGTACTTTGCGAAAAACTAACTAGGTGTTTTTAGTAAGGAATAGGACCTAAAAAAATATTTTTAGATTTTTGTCTATTTGTGACTTTGTGCACGTAAACCCAGAAACAGCTGATCCAAATTGAATGTGGATTTTACTGATGTATTGTGCTACGCTTTATTCACTCAGTTAACTGAGCAAAGTTTTTAAAATACATTACGGCCTCAAAAAACAGAAATCAACTTCCAAAATCCATCTACGGTTCTTTTTTGTGCCATAAATAAATTAGCGCTTAACTACGATCCCACCTGATGGTAAGCGGCGATGAGCGATAGTACAAGCCTATTCACTCTTGAAATGAAGACATTTACATTGTAATTGAATGGGTACACCCACACTGACATCTTATTCCAGTACTCGCGGTACGGGTAATAAAAGGCGGTAAGGTGACAAATAAGATGAAAGGAGAATCTTATATTAAAGCGAAATCAGGGTAGCCATAAGTTCTACCTTTTTAATTCTTTGAAATTTTGAATTTATTATATTTATATGTATATTGTTGAATATTCCAGAATGGCGAATACAAAGACTGCTGTTAAAGCCGTGTCGTCGAATTCATCTGGATCTTCGGGCTCGTCTGGTTGTAATGGTTCAAGTGAGTATAACATCCTGCTAATATTATAAATGCGAAAGTTTGTGAGGGTGGACGGATGGATGGATGTTTTTTACTTCTTCAAGCAAAACCTATTGAATCGATGTGAATGAAATTTGGCACAGGGATAGATTATAGTCTAGGACAGCACAATAACTGCTTTACGTCAACATAGCATGGGGGCAAAGCCGCGGGTGAACCCGAGTTTTATTTTATTTCGACAAGCAACCTCAGTGGATAAAATTATCAAAGTTCATCCGTCCGTTATAGGGGCTGGGTTTCTACTGACTGAGATACAGAGCTGGTTAAGTTACCGAATACTAGCCCACTGCCTCGACTACTTACGATGGACGTTGTTTTTTTACTGCTTAGGGAGCCGACCTTGCGACACAATGGCGCAGCTGTCTCAGCTCATAACTGTCCCACTACTTTGCTCGGGTTTCCTTTCACAATGTGAGAGGTGTATTATAGTCTTCCACGCTGGCCAAGTGCGGGTTGGTAGACTTCACGTCGTCGAGAATTTTATAGTCAAGAGTGCAAGTTTCAAGATGTAAACTTCTGATGCGCTAATATCTTTGAAAATTGTATCTGGTCGATAGCGCATTATTTTAAGGTCGCTAATTGTATTGTAATATTTATTTCCTAGCTTAAAATTTAAATAAATAAATAAATATCTTTGGACAATTTACACACGGCCATCTGAACCCAAACTAAGTGCTAGCTTGTACTATGGTGATCAGATAACAGATAAACATACACATATTTTATATACATACTTAAATAGATATTTCTATTACACACCCAGACACACAGAACAAACATTCCTGCTCATCACAGAAAAGTTTGACCTAGGTGAGAATCGAACCCACGACCTCCGGTGTAGTAGTCAGGTTAGACCACTAGACCAACCGGCCTTAGAGGTGCATGCGGCATTCGTAATTAGGACTTCCCGTCCGAGAGAAAACCGTCCAAATCGTCAAGCTATCACTACTTCACAATATTTACAATAGATTTTATATGTAAAAATGACATTTATTCCAGGTTCAGATGTAACTACATCGAGCGGCGCCAACGGCTGGTCGTCTCGAAACACAACCTTCAATGGACTGACAGACGATATCGACGATTCAGAGGTAAACATATCAATATTATATAAAACAACTAGTTCACCCGACAGACTTTCTGACAGAGTACTAAAAAATGCCCATCCTATTTAAGGGGATAACAATTAGGGGGTTGTAGGTTTTTTTTACCAAATCAAAAAGATTGTTAAAAAATAATAATTAAAAGATGATTTTTCGAACAACAAAAAAGGGTAACCAATCTGTAAACTTAGTCATAGATAAAAGACGTAATTAATATAATACGTAATAACCTGAGTTGTCGGAGGACAAGAAGTACGAATAAGTTAATTTTTATAGGCCGCCTAATGTTGTGTTTTTAATATGGCTCTAAAAAGGCCTATTATTTTTAATGCCCTATTGTTTTATCAGTTAATAGTATTTTTAAAGGCTCTAAAAATCCGTAATATAAAATGCTCAGATTTTATTATTGTAATCAAAGTTACGATCGCGAATCGTTGCGGCTTATACCTATCACGATTTAAGAGAAAGAGTACAGATGATACAGACACTTAGATATACAGTTAAATGTTAGTTATAGGATCTATTTGGGTACAGAACCCTTTCTTTTATACAATTCCTATAGTAAAGTGACAGATTTTAGTTACATATCTTTTAATTCATAACGCATGCCTGCATTTTTGATCGTTCTTGGTTTGAATGTGTTTGGGATGCCATATTGGGATTATTTTAGTTTCTTCGTACATCAAAAGCTTTTATATAATTTTCGTTTATTTTATTAAATCATTTGTCATTGTTTTTATTATGTTTCATTTTTGGTTGAAACTTATCTGCTTGAAATAAAAAAATACACATACCCACATATTTTAAAATTTTATGTATTTCTTTAGAAAGCCCTAAGAGGGTAGGTATGTAAGTATATTTTAGATTTTCAATAATGATTTTCAATTATGTAAAACGTATTAAGTATCTAATTAATAATCGTACAAGTTTATCGCTCGTATACTTTCGTTTTTGTTACAGCGGTAACAAATAGATTAGAAGTTACTGTTAGACTCTGGTAGCTACCAGAGGTTAACTTTTGGTATATTATTGAGACCGGCCGTAAGTCGGTTAAAAAGCTTAATTCAAACATAATAGACAAATAAGCAAGCAAGCAGACAAGTTTAAACCGTCATCGCATGTATTCATAACTTATTTTGTTATTTGTTTTGCAGAGACGCGAGCGAAAGTCACCGCATGCTTAGTGCTTGCACGAGTTGCGTTCTGTATGTGTTGTTGCGGCTTTTGTTACATTGTTGTTGTTGTCACATTCTTGTTGTTACAACATTTGTATCACGATCGTGACGGTTTTGTGACGTTTTGAAACATTTTTTTTGCTCGCTTTTCTACATTTTTTTTTCTTGAGAGGTGCCATTTTAACAGTTTGACGATACATTTTAAATACTATTTGTGATTAGATCCAATAATTTTAATGAAGCGACTAAATAATTAAAGTATTGCACCATATGTCGTTTTAAAAAAACCTGACGTACATACGGTGTGTATCAACGTATACAGATTTCGCTTTAAAAACGATTCTGTTTATAGGCACATTATTATTCGTTTGTTTTTATGTATTATTTATATATCACCCTTTAATATACGCGAAAAAAATGTTTTATGATGTGGCAATTCTGTGTTAGTTGATGTCGTGCTGGCGTGTTTTATATTCGTGATGATTTGTGATAACGCATGATAGTAATCGATGTTGTGTGACGTCATAGTGTTCTAGTGACATTTAGGACTACGTGCTCATTTACATTCCGTGTTAGTGTTTGTTTTAATAGTTGCGGTCGTTTTGTGGCTTGATTTTTAGACAGTGAGGATTTTTTTTTCACTTTTTAATTTTAAGTTTTCGTTTTTCTAATCGGTTATTAATAAATTATTTGAAAAAGTGCAATATTTTACTTATTTATTTTAAATGAAATAAAATTGAGATTTATATAAAAAATATATCAAAAATATTTTGTTTCATAATAATGCATTAAAAAAAATTAAATCCAGCTACAGAACGGCCATAACTAAGAATTAATTTAATTTATAATTTAAAGGTTGTATTGATTTAATTTTTAAGTTCTTTTACGTGAATGAAATATTTAATTTTACAACATTTATGTAATGGCGCTATTGTAATCTTATTTTATAAATGACAATTTGATTGACTGTGACTGACTATGAAGTAGCGAGTGAATATGTATTTTTTATATTTATTTAATGTGATTTGTTGTTTTTTTTAATTGGACTCCAATCTATGCTCACGAGTTATTTTCGACTTGTTTCTAGTACATAGTTTTTTCCTAATATTAAATTAGATTTTAATATATTTTGATTTTTAAATCTATCTTCGATAGACTAACAACTTTATGGCTTCTCTAAACTCATATTCTTCCTTAACACTAAGTGTTAAGAAACTCCTGTGGAGTTTTTTTATCTATTCCCTCTTTTTAATACAAAACCATTTTTGTATACACAAAAAATGTCAATAAATTTCATAGTACGGAAAAAAACTGTTGAATGCAAAAGTTGGAAAAAGACATATACACATAATATAACATATAATAATTGTTGGATTTATATCATGAGTGAAATTAAAAAGTCAGCTGACGAGAGTATGACGTCATGTTGACGTCGTTCTATAGAGTAATGTGTCTTTGGAATTAATTTAAATGAAACTATTGTAATATTTTATAAACTATAATAATAAGTCGTATTTTATTTATAAAGTATACTCTATTGATATTATTTATAAATAAATATAATTATTTAGTTCTCTTGATTTTTCTAGAGAATTTCTTTTAATTGGAAGAACCCACCATTTTAAACACTTTAATATGCGTAAACTTTAATATTTATGCATTTTAAATTACTTAAAATCTTCATAGTATTTAAATGTATTTAAAAATACACAATTAATCTTAAAAAAAAATTAAAATCACTCCCAGTGATGAAAATATTTGATTATAATTTCTTTATTGATCAAATCTATGTTGTATAGTTTTTTTTGTCATTGTATTTTTATGTAATTAAATGCAGGTATTTTTCTGTGAAAGATACAGTATTTGATTGATTACTTTCATTTGTAATGTATTTTTAAATATTGACGAGGTTATATAAAGTTTTTATAAATAAATGCTGTTATTTATATTTATGTAATTAAAATCTAAACAAATATATAAATTAAATTATAAACATGAAAGACAAGGATTTCAAAAAAGACGTTTTTAGACTCATAACTTAAAAGAAATTTATATAGTATTTAATATTATCTTTCAAAGCCTTTATATAACTAATTAGAAAAAAATATAATCTTTTGCCATTAAAAGATTTTGCTGTATAGATGGTTTATTTGAATATTGTTCTTGTATCAACAAATTATTTTTATAGTATTTTCTTTTACATTAAATTATTTATTTGTAAGTGAAATTAGTATGTTGACAATATACGCTTTTGAAATGTGCTTTGTTGTATGTTTTCTTTTGTTTATTAAAGATATTTTTTTTATTCATCGTAGCATGTTGCATGGGATTTGAATGCATGGAAATTTGATTGCATATTGTTTTGTTTTCTCATTCATTTTTTTAGTTATAACTTGCTCATTATCGGAATATGAGCACACACACTGTAGTAAATTTAAAACTATACTTAATACGTTGATATTGTAAGATTCCTAAATTAATGTAAACTTGGCGCTATTTAAGGTGAGTTTTAGTTTATAAGACCATTGAATTAGTTATTAGTATCGACGAAGGAAAACAAAAAAGTCTTAACTCTTAAATTTCTCAAAAATTAAGTATTTGTTTTCCGTATAAGGCGAATAAAGCGACATTACTCCTTGAGACGACATTAGCCCTTATAAGTGGCTCTAAAGAATTACCTTCTTATTGTTTTCCGTCGTCGACATGTTGTTTAGTCAGAAAGTAATTTGGTATTACTAAGCTCAGATTCATAGATAAAAAAAGAATAGTATCTTGGTATAACTTTCTAACTATGTATCTTATACTTTTCTAATATAATTTAATAATCAGAAGATGATACAATAACGTGCAATCTATTAACAGTTGTTATTAGGTAGCCTCCTTGAAAGGCTCTTCGAGCTCATCCAAGCTTCGACCATTGCTTTCAAAGACTTTGCTGCTCAGTTTTATTTTATACTTATTAGCTTCCAAGAAAAAAATATCAGTTTGATTATATTTTATATTTTGTGTTAAAGTGACATATTATGAGCTGAAAGTATATTTTTAGCTCGACAGACTCCTAGAACCATTGGTTGGTTTAGAATGAATTTCTGATACCCAGATATTTTTTTTTGTTAGGAAATTTATTACTCAACTACTTTTTACAGTTTTTAACTGCAGCGGAAGTCGAAATGTGTTTAACCGGAGCAGTTATATATTTTACATATACCCTCTCCCGCACATCAGTGCCGCCTCCCAAAGTCGTAAATATAATGCTTGTATCTGAGAAGAATGTCGCATTTTAATGATTAAAGGATTTTAGAAAGCAGGTCCACTTATCTAAAAGTTTATTCAACATTCAAATATTTCCTCTTTACTATACTAGTATATTTACAATATCAATAATTCCTAAAATGAATTTCGAATAAAGTACAAAAACGTTAGTTTGGTTTGAAAATGTTGTAGAAATATAGCAATTGCCCCCTACTAACCAACCAAATAATCCAACGTTACTAGTAAAATTTTTAAAGTGCTCTATAAGAAAATTAAGTTTGGGAACCTCTGATATACACATATAGACGGTTTTATATTCAATAAAATACCACATAACTTATAAAAACTGGTGTATAACAAGGACTGGGCTGAGTTCAACGCTGCCACGTCAACAATCGACGCGCTCCGTCCCGGCGTGCGTTCGGCGGGGGCGTCGCCGCGACACTCCCCACGCGCCGCACGTCGTGCGCCCGCGCCCGCTGAGAACGCGTACGGCGAGTTGCGCGCCCCGCCCCTCCCGCCGCGGAAGAGCTTGTCGCCCGCTGAGACTATTGTGGCGGCCTCTAGCGTACAGGATATCGCTGCTGCTAGCTCGATTGCTATTGGTAATTATGAACAAAATATTGATTTTTATTTGCTTTTATGATTTCTATGCTAAAAATTTCGCGCGCCCGCGAACACTAAGTACGCCCACGGGAGCTAAGGGTTCTATCTTTCCCGCCCGACACAGAATAAACATTCGTCACTTAACACAGAAAAAATCTTAAAACGAAAAAATATAAAATAATTAACAAAAATTATAATAATAAATACATAATACACAAACACTTATGTTTAGAATATCAAAGGTCATGTTGGAATAATAAAACTTGATTCCTCACGTGGAAAACCAAGCAAAATTGTAAAATAATTCTGTGTCGATTACAATTTTGAGTGTTTAATTTAAGTGTGTTTATTTTTAGTGTGTAATTTGTAATCGGGCTTTTTTAAATTTATAGGTGTATTATGGATCAGCTGTTTATCCAAAAACAATGTTTCAGAACCGCGACGTAGATCTTCTCTGGAACCAGAACCTGACTCCCGACATCGCCTCACTTCCGTCATCACGGGATCCACAGAGACTATCACTGGCCTTATTGATACGAGGCACGAGGTATCCATACATATTGTCTATTTAATATTCAAGATGTATACAAATACAAGACAGATTACTTCCATAATGTTGTTGGAAACATAAATTGTAGTATTTTTACCTATTATAAGAGGTTATAGCGGTGATAACTTAGTGGTTAAGAATTCGGTCTCTTACTCGAGGAAGAGTCTGCCAATCCGCACTTGGCCAGCGTGACGGCCTTAACTTTCTCATTCAGAATGCCCCCCGTGCTGAATAGTGGGCCGTGATGGGTTGAGATGAAGAAGAATGTTTGAATGATGAAAAGATGTTAACCTATCTGTGCTTTACTATATACTGTCATGTATATTGTCTATTCTTCTTTTCAAATTAAACTCCTTTCCGAAAACACGGCCTGATTATTTCTCCAACCAAAATTTCTTTACTTTTCAATATAATCAAAACATTTAATCAAGTAAGTGCGTGATAACTAACCAGCCAAGCCTGGCTGGTTAAAGAAGCCTCTTTAACGAGGACTTTCTTAATTTAAAAAATAACGTCGATATCGATAGCTCCTATGTGTAAGGGTCATTACAATAATTTGAGGATTTTCATTTATTTATGTTTAACGCTGCCGTTTTCAATAATTTGGGATATGCCCTGAAATTGTTGAATATTTGTAGAAACCACGTAAAGTTTTATAATAAGAATGTATGAATATTGTGTATATAATCTCTTCACTTTCTTTAAGTGGGCTCCATGTTCCTATAATGAACTAAATTATTTTGACTTTGACTAAGCTTCAGTTGTAGCATGTACAAAAATCAAATTGATGATCCAAAAGTTATGATTTTGCACTGCAACCCTTATACATAGGAAACTTGAGCATATCTAGTAATAAACAATGTACATTACAGGTACCACCAGATCCAAGGGCTTTCGAGAAACCCCGTCGCGCCTGTACTCCACAATCCAACAGTCGACCGTTACCCGCGCCTCCCCCGGAACTCAGTCCAGACTCTGAAACATCGGAGAGCAGACAAGAGAGACTCGACAACAGACAAGAAAGACCTGACAACAGACAAGAGCGACCCGACAACAGACAAGACAGACCTGACAACAGACAAGAAAGGCCTGATAATCGACAAAGCATAGACAGAATTGACAAACACGATCGTTTGGATAGAGTATTGTCAGAGAATCGTCAAGATAGAGATCATAGACCTGATAGAGTCAGTTTTGATAGAGAGAGGCCTGACAGAGCTCCTCCTAGACAGAGGTCGTTACCATCGACCACCAGTGGTAGTATCGACCAGCCGACCAAATCTACCACCATGCCCAAGTTTCCTTCAGAAGATCAGAAGGACCCACCTTATGAAAACGTCGGTGATAAGAATGAATTGGCTGTTGCGCGTAAGTTCGTTTTTTTACTTTACCTTAATTGCGTAAATAAACAAGGATTACACTAAATAAATAAATAAATATCTCTGGCCAATTCACACACATGACCATCTGAGCCAAAACTAAGCGTTATCTTGTTCTATGGTGATCATAAAACTGTTAAACACACATATATATATATATATATTTAAATACATATATAGATATTTACACCCCGACACACACAACAAATATTCTTGCTCATCACAGAAAATTTTTACCTGGGTGGGAATCGAACCCACAACCTTCGGAGTAGTAGTCAGGTTCACTAACCACTCTGTCTAACGTAGGTTAAATTGAAAATCTTCAGCTGTGATCAGGAACATATGTGTTTTTCATTGGGAACAATGTGTTAGCGGGTTTTATATAACGAAACAAAACTCATCATCAATATGATCAATGACACGATACGACGTAGAGAAATAGTGGAGACACTTTAGACTTGTCTTCTGGCTATTGAAGTATTTACAGTAAAGCCGCGATAATTTGACAAATGTTGCATAAAGAGTTTTTCGAATTATAGACTTTGTTCGAAGACCCTCCAAAGATCGAAAATTTACAAAAATCCACGTCGAGCATACTCATAATGTAGTCACGTTGAAAGCGAAAAGCATCGTGAATACCTGTAACATAGTGTATACAGTTTACGATGAATCGAGTATAAAATTATATACAAAATTATTAAATAGCACATCTAGTGCTGTACATCTCGTTTTTAGTAAGTAGGAATATTGTTTCATATATTTCTAGAATTTCTATAAAAATATTTGTATTATTTTTTTCAGCAAAGAAAATAAACCCCCTCACCCACGACAAGCACGGTAGAAAGTACGGAGACAATGTGTCGTATGAAAACATAAATTTGGATTACATTGCTCGTCTAGTTGGCGAAGGTTACCCAAAAGACATTGTCGTGCGAGCGTTGGGCATCACTAGGAACGACCTGGAAATGGCCTGCGATATCCTCCACGAATTCGGCTCTAAGGTACAACATAAGTGCTAGATCTGAATGAACGATGTAGAATAATTTAAGTTGAATGAATGAGTGTGTTCTTAGTTTAAATTGTGTCCTTCAACGGCCGTTTTCAGTAATTTATGTATAATCTCTGCATAAGTGAAAAGTTATTTTTAACTAAAATCGGTTTTTGCGATTATTTTAATTTATATCGTTGCATAGATTGTGATTGCGCCGTGTGGCGGGAAGAAACTTTTGACAGTTGACACATGATAGACTACACTGATGAGCCTGTCAACTATGCAACTTGTAAGTTTACCTTCTTTGACATTTTGGGTTTTTCTAAAGTTCTTTTAATTTAAATCTAACATTAAAATTTACTTGAGACTACAGGCAGATAAGATATTGAAAACGGTCGTATTTCTGTGAAAACTTGGTTTTTCTAAACCATATGGTGTATTTATATTCAAGTCTTGTTAAGACGTGCGGAATGTTATATTTGGTAATTATTTATGTATATATCTGCGATATGCTGGGTCGGTTTTGATGTTACTTTTCATTTATTTATAATCTGAATTTCAATCTGGTTTAGTATAATCGGTATTGTAAGTACATCCACTCATATAAAATTTCTTATCTAAAAGGTACATAGATATTTATATGGTGTATATATTATTGACAACATGCAATTCTCAATCGACTGCACTAGTTTTAAAGTCTCATTTTGTTTGACATTTTCATGTGAAATCATTTAAAAATTTCAACTCAAACAGATTATTACCAGTGATGATATCCGAATTCAATTTTATAATATTCCTATTGTATTTATAATGAAATAATTTTGACTACCAATATGTCGAGTCTTTAAGAAAATTTTAAGAAAGTGACGATTCTCTATTTCCTTTTATTTTAATGTCAATAATATAAATCCTATCTATTATAATTCCCCTCTAATTTGGGGTAGTGTAAAATAATAATTAATAATGGTTTACGAATAAGATTGGAAATTTTAAAGTTTAAACTTATAATAAACTACTAAAGTAGATATTATTGCGATATTTAAATAAGGCTTGTGTATTAAAATGAAACAAGTACAATCATTTGAAAGTATACAATATTGTCTGTTATGTTACCTTGTGAACTCATATTGGTAAGTAAACAGTTCTGGCTATACTGATGTCATTTTTTATTTTATTTGTTTTTGAAAACAATTATGATAAACACTTTAGTTAGGGGTATTAAAAAAACAACAAAATATACTTTTCCTTGAACACTCCGAAATCAAAGAATTCATTAATGTCGTAAGAATGTCGCTGTCAGAAAAAAAGAATTTTAGACTCTACAAAAATTTTATTATTAGAAGTAAAAAGCAGCATTATCGTATTCTTTTTAAGGTTGAAAATGTATTTAATTCTTTTTTATTATATTCATGCATTCCAAATATTTTTCAATATTTCTTTATATGACATTCAATCAGATCAAATTCAATATATATTTTTAATACTTGTTTCATTTTAATACCAATAGGCTAAATGACTATATAACCTTCTTCCAATTTAAATGAATTATTCGTATAACTCCCTTATGAATTAAAATTATTAAATAATCAAATTGTTGATAAAGTCTCTTTCTAAATTTTTATAGAAAAAATATATTTCACAGCTACCAATAAGGTAGCTTATAAAATGTTTATTACAAGGTAGAAATAATATACTATGTAAATAAAATATCTTAAAAATTGAGGGCTACTTTGTCAAATCAAGTATTGCCAAGAAATTTGCCAATGAGAATAATAGAAAAAAAAATGACTAAATATGTAATTGTTTTTAACTTCACAACTATATATGTATATTTTAATGTTTATTTTATTTATTATTTCATGCGGAACAAGGACACATTTATAGTAATATACTTGGTTAGCTTTTAATGAATATCTTACAAATGGGCAACTAGTATAATTCTTTTTTCTATTTTGTCGTCTAATCAGTATTGTAATTTACTCAGTAATTCTTAACTATGAGCTAGTATTGTATATAGATACTTGTATAATAAATATTACTTATATTTTCATATAAAACGCTATCTTAAAAATTACTTAAAAATGGCGGTTTACATAGAATATATTTTTTCATATTTATGTGAGTGTATGATGAGATACAAATTTTGACACTTTACTTAAGACACTTGCAATATAATTACATATATTTAGAATAATTAATATTCTTTAATATTGTTGATGTAAATAATGATATTTAAATTTTTTTCGACTACCGTGTTGCGAGTTTTCGGTGTCACTCGGATATAATTAAACAATTAGGTACAAATTTTCTGTTATATAATAAGCTTAAATCGGCACCATAATCCACATTGGTACGGTACGTGTTCTCGATATTTTTCTAAAATGTTATTCCGACGTGTTTTTGTAATGTGTGCAACGTACGAAATGTCAAAATGGCACATGACTGACGGCTGTCAAGAGACGTTTTCGTGACATTTCGTGTGCGTTGTTAATAAGTGCAATTTTTGAAATATGAATGTTTCTTCACTTGATATGCTTTAGTGAATGACTCGACTGAATCTTTAGGTTTAACACGACTAGTCGTAATACACGTTTTTGCTAATCGATTTCTTTACATAAGATAATTCGGTCATGCCATTGTAATGTAATGCCTGTAATTTTAAAATATTACATTTGTAATGATAATAGATTGTAGTTTTTATCCACGGAACTTAGTATTTATGAGTGAATACATATCCACCAAGTAACTAGTCAAAATAAAATAAAAAACAGCATAATTTTAATTATAAAAATAATATTAGTAGCTTGTAATCCATAGGCTGTGTACACTTAGAGATTCGATGTATGATGAATTAATCAATTATGGTATTAAAATTATAATATTAAAAATTCGTAATGTTACGGTAAAATTCCCTTTGAACGATTCGTTTCAATAAGTGTATAGAAGCCTTGATCCCCTTGTAAACAGACGCCAATAAACAATTATTACTATGCATACTAATTTTATTGCACATTATGTAGCATTAAATTTATCTCACCTATGTTTCCAACTATCAATTAGACAACTGCTGTCAATATTATTGCATATAGATAGGAGTTGTATTTTCAGGTAATCCGCAGTTACTTCAAAATCAAGTTATTCATTTCGTTAATAAATAGTACGTACTAACTACAACTGGACGAGGGGAAATCAGTGCCCTGTAGAGGTCTATAAATGTACTAAAGTTAACAGAAGCGGTGATAGCTAGTGGTAAAGAATTCGGCTTCCTACTCGGGGCGTCCGGGTTCGAATCCCAGGGCGCGCACTTCTGACTTTAAGGAGTTATGTGCGTTTTAAGCATTTAAATGTTACTGCATGCCGGGGAGTTTGTAAAACTCAAAGGTGCGTGAAGTCTGCCAATCTGCACTTGGCCAGCGTGGTGGACTATGGCCTTAACCTTCTCATTCAGAGAAGAGACCCATGCTCAATAGTGGGCAATGATGGGTTGAGTCGATAATGCTGATTTCACACGTTTCGGACAAAGATAAAGAGCAATGTGGTAGCAGAGACAAGTTTTGATAAACCTATATTAATTTATTGTCACTAAGGTCAAGTAAATTTTGAAGATCTACAGTACCTGATAAGGACCAAAAAGGAATAAACCAAACTATTTCAAACATAAATAAATCCCATTTCAGTAAAAAGCATCTGCGGTACATTTAAAACATATTGGACATCCGACGGGTTAACAAATTGTGACGATGATTGTAATCAAGAATTCAAATGGATCAATATATCCCATGTACTCATGAAACAAATTCACGCGACAATTTCAAAATAATACCTTCCACTAACGTAGTTCCTATTAAAGAAATCGGTGGTACCAACCTAATAAATTTCATTGAAAGCTCCGAATACAATTGTTTCATTAAGAAGCTTTACTGCAACGGAGCTTTAAAAGTTTAACTTGTTGTTTTTGACTTATTTAACAATACTGAGCAAGTGATAGCCTAGTAGAGCATTGGTCCTGAATTCAAATTGTGCGACTTCTAATTTTCAAAGTTATGTGCGTATTAGAAGTTGATCACCATTTGTCCTGGTGACTGCAGAGGAAACCTGCATTCCTGTGAGTGCTCTAAGGTGTGAAGTGGACCAATCTGCACTTGACCGGCGTGGTGGACTCGCTGAAAGCATTGCTGAAAGCGCAAAAATTGCAGCACTGATCCATGCGAGTTAGTTATCATTCCTACTTTCGAATATTGCATAAATTGTAAACACCTTGCAGCTGGAACGTCACAGTCAGTTCTGCATCATTTGCATCAAATTGGCAGTTACGACCTTAATTGCGGGAACATTGCTTCGTGAGTCAGTAATTATGGGCCCATTTAGGCGAACACTTTGTTCATTATCGCATTACCACGTCCTAGATTCGATTGTACGTAGGTAAAACTATAATAGACCGTGCACTACCCCATGTTTTGGAGTAGAGCTTTTTAGATGTATTAAGAGGTAACTAAATGGTCTGGAGGAATACGTTACGGGTAAACTGGTGTTAATTTAGTATTAATTTTAAAAAACGATGGCGAAACATTGGGAGCGTGAAAGGAAGGTATTTAATGTGAATATCTATATTTAATACATGAATTTAATAATAATAATAAAATGTATTTAATTCTAACTATAATATAACCATCGTCAAATATATACTGTGGGTGATTGGTGCCTAAGCTAGGCTTTTGGCCTGTATATCAGGTCACCAGACTTCCACCCCTGGTTAAATTTCATTTAGTTCTGTTAACATTATGGCAAATTAATAACGTTTAGTAAGTAGTGTTTGTGAGTGTGTGTACGTGAGCGTGTCTAGAGTGTGTATCCGTGTGTGTGTTTGTGGGTGGTGATGCTTGTGTGAGAGTTGCGCCTTAGTGAGTATATTACTGTATGGAGATTGATAGGGACATTTAAATGCTGCTGGTAAGGTAAAAATTACAGCTAAGGCCGTAACTCTTAATAAAAAATATGCTTATTGATACAGAACATCATACTCGTATTAGTAACGACTCAGTCACGTGGTCTGCTGAGATTGAGGTTGAGCAATTTGTGAGCAATACAAGTGAAATGCAGAGACGAGGAAACATTGAAAAGCGTGTGCAGCAATTACATTTTTTGTGTAAATAGCCGAAAATCGAGCAGACAAGCCGATTACCGATATACATATGGGCATATTGGAAACCCCATAGGCATCACCGAAGTGCTCTCGGCTGCGAAAAAAGGAAGAACTGGCTCTCAATCTATAGCAACAACACGACGCCGTTTCCCTTGTCCTTCAACCACGAAGTAGAATAAGATGCTTACGATGTTCCTGTTTGATTATAAATATAATTGCCTGCGTATTTATTCTAGAAACGTGGCAAATCTTAGCTGATAGGCCATGTTATAGTTTAGTTGAGTATCTAAATGACAAGGATGCGTGGAAATGATCCGCTCTGCTCCCAATTTTGATCGAGCTAGTAAAAAATTTGTAATAGATTAATGTTTAGATTTATAAAAAGAGTATCAGGAGATTTCTTCAACCAGTTTTTTTTTCCGGCTACATTTACAAATAAAATAAACATTTCATATCTTAAGGAGTGAATATGAAAACACTATAGACGTAATATTTTTTTTATATATTCAAACGACTAATTATATATAAACATATATATGTACTTATGCTCGTCTATGGTTTTTACTAAGTTCGTGTGTTGTTTCACTCTTGACTTGAAAACACTTACATTGTAATCGAACGGGAACACCGACACGGAAATTTATTCCAATTCTTGGCGGTATGAGTGACAAAAGACGAGGCAAATTACATTTATTTACAAGTACTTTAATTACACGATGTAGCAGAGTATTCAAGATTCAAGACTACATTTTACTATCTTCAGTAGTTGAATTGTGTCGTCCACAAAGTTGGAAGACTTAGAAGTTCATTTGCTAATGCAGTTTGCTCTTAGCAGGTCTTGTCTTTGTTTGTGTAGTTGTGTACACACTGGACAGACTGGACCATGCCCTGCACGTTCAGTGTTCATCTAACACAATGCATATGTAATGCTAAACTATATGTAAGTTGACTTTTTCTCAAAAATATTTGTTCAATTGATCTTATAATTTCTTCGACACTGCGCGTTATGTAAAAATCAAAATTTTGTGATTTTTGATATGACCCAATCATGAATTGACCAATCACAGTGCTTTATTTTGTCGTTTCTTCACCTTCATTACCAAATAGGGTCCGTCTGCAGCTCTGTCCAGGTGGTATCAAAGTTGATAAAAAGCCCAGCCTATGTCACTTTCCAGAACATCAATTTTATCTACATAAGAAAATCACGTCAATCCGTCGTACACACACGTACAAACATACAAACATACAACTTTCATATTTACAGGCTGGTTGGTCTAGTTAGTGAACCTGACTACTACCCCGGAGGTCGTGGTTTCGATTCCCACCCAGATCAAACTTTTCTGTGATGACCAGGAATGTTTGTTCTGTGTGTCTGGATGTGTAATAGAAATATTTATTTAAGTATGTATTTAAAAGTATATATGTAT
>DWJZ01002252.1:0-20001 GCA_018249125.1 Asbolis capucinus
AATTGTTAACACAACTATCTAATAATCTCTCTAATATTTAACTATCTCGTCTCATCTATACTATTACTATAAAGAGGTGAGATTTGATTTTTAATTTGTTTAAGGAGAACAGACTCCGGAACTACTGGGCCGATTAGAAAAAATCCTGTTTAAAAAATTCTTTTAATATTATTACTGATGAACATAGGTCATAAAATATTTTTAAAAACATTAAGGATCCGTATAAGAATTTCCATACTGTGACCCAACGTGGAAAATAAATCCTTTTATGTATTATGCAACGTGATGTACTACAGTTTTATAGACATCAACATTTACAAATAAGTCCGCGACAAAATTCGTTTAACTGTTACAGTTATGTCACGATAACTACTTTTTTGTGATAATTGGTTCTTTCGAAGCGAAGCTAGGGCAGTTTCTAGTATATACATACATAAGTTGTATAAATTATAGCTAGCTGGCTACAAGGCACTAATGGCCATCCACAGAACACCCTTCGCCACTGCGGAAGCTGGATAACACTGCACCACGCTGCTCCACGTAGGTGGAGCGTCCTAAAATTATAACCACTCATTCGCTTTAGAAAATTACAACTCATTTCTAAAATACAGGTACTTAACATTAAAACATAATTTAAAACAAAAGTAAGTTCAAGAACTCTAAGATTGTGGAGCGCAACGAATGCGACAACTTTTTTCCAACAAAACATTTGTCAGTTTTAAAATATTTTCCCAGAAGACAGTACTTATGTTAATTACCTTTCAGTCTTCACCCGTTGTACTCGTTTTTCATTTTCATAGTCGGAAAAGTTTGGTGCCGGTTTTAACGAAGTAATTTAAGCTTTAACGGACCTCGCCACCCAAGTTTTATTGGGTATTAAAGACCATCGGATTTCGTTTAATAGTACTGCAGACGATGGTAAGTAATTTTTACATAGATATACATATAATATTCTGAAGCGTTCTTAATCCGGCGGCTTGTTTCGATTGTAAGCGATCGAAAATATTGAGCAATAGCAGGTGCAGTCGGTATGAGGACGGGTGACCCCGGTAATGGTAAAAAATTCATGAGCACTTCCGTGCTTCGGAAGGCACGCAAAGCCATCGGTCTCGGTTGTTATCGTAGGGTGGTGATGATTAAGCCATCTCGGAGGCCTACAGGTGGCTTTAAAACTTAATTTCAGCAACATACTCGAGCGAAACCACTAGCGTACACTAATATTTTAAGAGGAAAAATTTGATTGCCCGTTTGAACCGAATAGGCTCCGAAGCTACTGGACCGAAAAATCTTTTCCTAATATGTACACCGGAATCTTACGAGCGACATAGACTATATTATATTTTCCCGAAAAATAAACATTTTTCATAGTATATGATTCTTTCGATGTGTACCGAGGACAGCTACTAGTATGCTTATACTTGTACAACATGTTGTATACTTGTACAACATCTTCATTAAGATGTACATGGCGTATGTGCACGAATACATGAAAGTGTACTGCGACCCACATAAATACATTAACTTCGTCACAATAGCCGCTGCAGAACGCTGCCTCGTCGTTACGACGCGACCGGTTCATTAGCGACCTCCACCTTCCACTGGACTTGTCTCCTCAGGTCATTTGTCATATTTATATTTTACTAACAGCTGCATAAAATTTTATTAATCTTCTTTAAGAGGAGTTGCTCCGCTTCACGTAGGTGTAATCGATTCTTAAAATTAGTATATCTTGTTATTTGAGAACCAATTTGCAGCAAACACTAAATTTGAATTCTTATACTTAGCACATAAGATTATCACATTTTTTAGATAAGCACTCACGAACATTTTATGTTTATACTTACAGATAAACAGAAAAACAAATATTCTAAAAATAATAATTGTGGGTTTATTCTGGACTTAAAACCACCGAAATAGTTTTCTCACAGATATCTTCCATGTGCAGACAGCTATATTCGATATTTAGTATCTAAATCCGACTATTATATCTTCTAGCGCAGCACTATTATATATGCGTTCCAGATACTAATTCATATCCTTTCAGTGATAGGACACCGACGTTAATGTAGCTGTCCTATCACTAGTCATATAGTGATAGAACATGGTTAGTTAACATATTTAAAAACACGTGCTTTAATTATAGATCTCTAATACAAAGAAATACACAAAATTTCATGACTGTATTCTTAACCGTTGAGGAGTTCCCTTGTTTGAAGCCAATCCTGTAAGTAGTATCACGTCATGCTTATCAAAAAAATGCATTATCATCAGGAAGGAAGGCTTACACAAAATTTCAGCTCCGTAGTATAAGAAGAAGTGGGTCTAAGAGAGCTTGCAAGATTTGAACCGAACACTTCACAAAAATGCATACATATGCCAATATACTAACATACTAATATAAACATACACTGCAAGTTAAATAAAAGCTTGTAAAAACGTGATCAAGATTATCTCGAATTTCAGGAAACTTAGCATAACATATATAAGGTTCACGTATTTACCATATAAATAATAATTTGATTAAGCCACTAATATTAACACTGGCAACAATGACGTTCACTAAGTAATAAAAATAAATTGACATTCGGTGAAATGGCATTCGGGGATGAGAACGCAAGACGAGCAGTCGAAGAAACCTACCGAAACATGTGATGTATTCTGTGATGTGGAATAAAATTGTACTTGAATATGTACATCGTTTGCTTTCTGAGCTAGTTAAAACATACTCTCTTAGACAGTTTCAGCGGTACATACGTCACAGGCGAGATTTTCTGGTGAACTTAAAATCTATCAACATTTTAGAGAACCAATTTAACACACGATTTCACACAAAAAGCAAGTAAAACTTTACAAAAGATGCACTTTACTGCACGGTGAACATCAAAGCTCGGTTCCGTGGCAACCTCACTGCTAAGTTTTTCGATAGCTTTCAACATTTTATGCGGACTATTGATCGTTCATATATCACATCACTGTATCCGTAAGTTCATTTAAGTGTTCTCAAGATATATAAAAACTTAACAATATATAACAAGAGCAACAGCGAGCAATCTTTTGTGGGGCTCGGTGTACAATTCTGTAAAATTTAGGAATATTTTAAATTATTTAAAAAACGTATAAAGTACTGGTATGCAACTATATTATAATTAAGTATATAAAGAAAGACGTGAAAATAACCTTGATGTATTTTTTAAATTCGACTCACATAGGCTTAAGTGCTGTTTTATATAGTCGATAATCCATGTTGACGACGAAAACAATAAGGCCGTAACTCCCATGAATTAATCTGAACAGTTACGTCTGTTCACTGTTTTCAGTCATCGATATTATTTATCGATATGTTAGGCGATGTTACGTCATGGTATTATTGTTATGTTATCTGTATAACTATCGATATGCTACAATTTTTTTGCCATTTTTTTAATTTATCACATAAGACATAAAGTGACGAAATATTCGTGCACGTTTCCTGACTTTTGTTTACGATATTTATAAAAAAAAAGGACAAAATAACTTACTTTACTAATAAGTATCTTCCTCAATTATTTCACAATCCCTCAAAATATAACACCAAACAAATGTGCTCAGTAAACTTATAAACCAACATCTACATAAACCTCCACACACTGACCGGGGGAGTGGTAAAAGTTTCAAATAGTTACGTTAACCGTCACATTTCAAACAACGAGCATGCCTGGGTAACTTGGACCGGGCCGGAGAATGAGATGAAAATTAAAAAATTATAGTACCAAAAATAATAGTTTAACTAAAAAGCATGCGTCTGTTATAACACGGGCCGATTGGTCTAGTGGAACCTGACTGCTGCACCGAAGGTCGTGGGTTCGAGTTCCACCCAGGTCAACCTTTTCTGTGATAAGCAGGTGATGTAAAAATCCCACATAACCCTGTGTCACTCTCACTGCATAGTAATAAACGGATCGTGAGTCCCCCTTCAAAATATAAGGTATTCGAGACGATATTAGTTTAAAAACAAATATAATGATATAAGGAATATATTGAATCGTTATCCGATCACACCTACAAATCTTCAGGTAAATTTTACCGTAGTAACCAGATTATATTCTACTACAACGATTATATTCTAAGTTGTAAGATTCCCTTACATAGATTGAAATAAAACTAGCAAAATAATTAAATTACTTGATTGTAAATTGTTTATTTTCATGTTTGTGGTGTATTTTTAAATTTAGCTCGCTTACCAGCCGCAGCCAGAGAGCACAGCGCATTCCCGGCCCCTCGGCTCTGACGCGACTGACCTCTGCTAGCAATATGCACGAGACGAACGTACATCCTACCTCCTATACTCCTAGCTTCGTTTACTCAAGCATTGCAATAGATAAGAACCATCGGTCAAATCTTCGATAGGTTGGAGCTCATGGATGAAGATGACCACTTACTGCTCGTTTGCTTAACGGTATCTCTCGCTCGTTTATCGGCTATTCTCATAAAACTAGACGCAATTATCCCTCAACTACACTCACACATTCAATTACGTAAAGTGTCACTTTACTCGCTTCAGTATCTCAAATGCAACTCAAAACGTAGTGTCCATTATTAAAAATAATAGCTGACCGAGCAAAAAACCGGCCAAGTTTGAGTCAGACACTCAATGGAGGTTCCGTAGTAATAAGTCGTTACGCTGTTTTGTTTTTAAATACAGTGTGAACTCTTTATAATGTTACCCTTAATAACGATAATAACCCATAATAACTCCCTATAAAGTAAAATTGTGCACAACTTGGTTGGTTTACGTTAAAACAACCAATAATTAAATATTGTTCATCCACTCCATATAACGATAACTCTCTAGAACAATGTACATATAATGCTGAGTAACTTGAGTTTCGTTATAAAGAGTTTACACTGAATTTTAACAAAACTTTTTGTAAACGTCCAGACCATATTGACCATTGACCAGAAATAAAATCATTGCCATTTTACCAATTGATATCTCTCATAAAATTTTGTTTCACAACAGTCTTACAATGATAAATATGTAAACTTATGCCAAATTACAATTATCTAATACCAACAATCTCCGCGAAAGGCGTCAAAGGGACGGACGGACGTACATAAGGAAATAACTAGTATTCCGAATTGCCAAACCCTTCAAAAGCCAGTTGTCGAGCCCAAAAATAAAAAAATCCAATGGATATCATGGTTTTAACATGACAAAACCAAGCAAAAATTAAAAATATATATTATATATATTTTTATTAAAAAATATTTTTTTAAATTAAAAATAAACATATATTTTTTATTAAAAAAAAATATTTACAAATAAAAAATAATAATAATGTATATATATATATATATATATACTATATATTATTATTTAAAAAAAAACCATAAAAGAAAAAAATCCAATGGATACCTACATACATACATACATATATGTTTTTTAACATGACAAAACCAAGCCAAAAATAATAATAAAAATTACCCATAAACAATGAAGTACAAAAAAAATCACAATATTTATGACCGACTTTATAGCTAACTGACTGAACCCTAAAAGTGTGGCTTACCAAGTCCCGGTGACAAAGACGCCACATTAGATCCGTCACATTAAGAGATATCTTTACGCTTTTACCATCAAAAGATCGTAGTTCATGCGCTTAGTCCACAGACAAGTAATTACTTAAGGGGCCTCGGTCTAGTGCATTATACAAAAGTGTTAATGCAAAATGGACTCTATACAAAAGGGGATTAAGCCTCTGGGTTCAGGCTGTGTCGTAATGAAGAGATTTTAATGAGAGAGCCGAGGGAAGGTGACGCCTTTCCGCGTTAATTGCAACCGAAACCACGAATGGAACTGTGCACCATTTTTTTTTTAATATATGTATCTATTTAAGAACTTGCGTGTTGTAAATTGAAATAAAGGGTAATAATGAAATCAACATTGCGACCCATCACAGCCCACTGCTGGACTCGGGTCTCTCTCAATGTTGAGGTTACACTCCATAGTCTACCACGCTGGCCAAATGCGGAATGGTAGTCTTCACACACCTTCGTGAACTTTATGGAGAACGTTCAGGAGTGCAGGATTCTTCACGATGTTTTTATTCACCAAAAAAGTAAATTAACTTGTAAAACACACAAAATATTTTAAAATTGTAGGAGCGCGCAGGTTTCGAACCCAGGATCCCCCGCTCGACAGACCAACGATCAAATCATCGACAACACACTACAACACCCAACAGGATTTGGCGGGATATGGCTCCGGTCCTTGTTCATTTATTTCCACAAATATCCTCTAAGTTACGTTTCAAAATTAGATATAAGTGCGAGTTAGCATATTTATAACAATATAAAAAGAAGTGTTAGTAAAGCCCAGTGGTACTAAAAGTTGCAAGAGTTCAAAATCTATTTAGGGGCCGGGGAGCTCCTCAAAGTATGCGCTGGAAAGAAATGTTGCTGGCTGGGGAACAAAAAGTAAAAGGGTTATTTCACGAAGTCACGTCACGTTACAATCTTAAAAGATAAACAAGATTTTGTAGTTAGTAAAGTATAAGTTATACTGAATTTGACGCGTTCGAGAAAAATTATAAGATTAATGATTAAATGACGGTATGCATTAACTTTCTTTCGATTAAAATCTAAATAAACTAAGTCTGACAGATAATCTCGGTCCATAAATCGGCACGAAAATTTTAAACTAAACTTAGATGGACCCCTCACTCGAAAAACGATCTCGGGAGACTCATTGAGATTATAAAAGACCTATGCAATAACATAGGCATATAGTTTAACGACTATGTAGGTAATGTATAAGGGCCATAGTTCAAAATCATAACTTTTAAACACTCGGCTCTCGAAGTTTCAATTTGATTTACATATATTGTACGAGTACATGCTACAACTGAAGCTTACGAAACTTTACATAGTTACTACGTCACGTATTTACTATATTTAACTATGTCAGTGCATATAATACAAAAAGTCAAAATGCTGGCCCTTATACATATAGTACACAGGAGCTATCTATAGTTATAGTAAGAGTTCTATATTAAGAATTCATCTATACCTTCATATAATAAATTTGTAGCCGATCGCTTTCGGAGGAAACAGGCGGTTTGCAGCGAAATAGAAAGGCAGATTTTTTAGACCTTTCGACCGTTTGTATGTGCGTTCGTGCCTGCTTATTTAAGAAATGGCTCATCTGATTTGTCTGTGGAGCTACCAAAATATGTTGACTACTCAATCTTCCTATCGACAAAACAAATTCCGCGTGAACAAAGTTACGAGTAAAGCTACTAAAAATAAGTCCATTAAGACAAAAATTGGCGTTACACAAATCGATTTCCTGCGCAGTCAACGTTTAATATTAGAATGCAATTTTATAAAACATTCGAGAATACCTTCAAAGAAAATTGAACCTTAAAAGCAGGGGATAAAGTCGAAATATAATCCAGCCGGTTTAAGAAATCTGTAATGATAAAAGAATCACCAAACGCCTCCAGGACGGAAGCCAGTAGATTAGCTTTTCGCGTACGTATAAATGCTACGACGCAATAAGTCACAAGGCTCTCAATTTCCTTTTATGTTCAAAAGAAACAGTATTTCAGAAAGATTTGAAATACAAATAACAATTAAAATCCTACTATTATTATAAATGCGAAAGTTTGTATGTTTGTTACTCCTTCACGCAAAAACTGCCAACCCGATATTCATGAAATTTGGCACACACATAGAGGGTAACTTTGATTAACATATAGGATAGTTTTAATCCGGAAATCCCGCGGGATTAGAAGTTACGCGGTAAAAACCGCGGGTGGAAACTTGTACATAGACAAACACACACCGCAAGATATAACACTAAACTTAACCTTACAAGCATTCTCGTTTCGACTGCATAATAAAATGCCTTTTCAAAGAATCTATACCTACCAGGGTAACGACGTTCCAGGTAAATGTCAAATTGGCAGTTTGTCGTTCGCGTTCCAAGACACACTTACCTGGAAAGAAAGAAAAATGGTTTTCATTGAACAGTTCTCAAGATTTTAGGAAAATGAATGAGTTACACTAAATCTCTTACTGAAGTATCGCTGGAAACTCGGCGACGTTATCGAACGTGAATGTTCGAAAAAGTAAGGCGACAGCGGAAACGGTCAGAAAGTACATGGTTGACCGTCCGGGATAAAAAAAATGCAGACGCATTTCCGTTGGAGTATAACGGTGACACATTAGTACACAAACAAGAGTGAATAGGCTTCTTTTAAGTTAATACTCTTTAACATTTCAGACTACGTCGCCGCTTACCATCAGGTGGGATTGTAGTCAAGCATTAACTTGAAATATGAAAAAAAAACCGTGAGTGCCTTCCAGCCTGAAAAACGTGAAACTGTGGCTATTAATTTTTACTGCAGGATCGTAACAGACAAAAGCTATGTCGAAGGTCTTTAGAGAGCAATAACTACACACAAATCCTCACAGACACTTGTGAGTTTCTAGGCCTCCTCTGTATGAGGAGCCAACCGCCGGTCTATTAAGTATCTTGCAAAGAGGAAGCAACGAAAATTTTGCAATTATCACTCGTACATCGCAAATTCGTATTACGTAATAAACAAACGTGCTACTCAATTATAAACTTTTATTTAACTTGCAGCGTATGTTTGTATATTAGTATGTTAGTATATTTGTTTGTGACGGGTCGAATCTGGAAAACTTAATTAGACCCAATTCCTCTTACACTACGGAGGGAAAATTTTGCATAAAATTTTCGTCGTGATGACAATGCCATTTTATGACAAGCATCACCTGATACTAGGTTCAGGATTGGCTCCAAATCATGGAACTCCTCAACGGTTGACAATACAGTTATGAAATTTTGTGTGTATCCTTGTATTATGGACCAACAATTATAGCTTGTGTTTTTAAATATTTTTAATAAACCTTGTTTTTATTAGGACTAGTTTATTCGCAGAAAGCGCACAGTAACAGCGATTATTATGCATACAACATAATAACGTACGTAATACAAATATTTTTTGATTCATAGCGATCTGTGCTACTGTTGCTGATCTTTTGTTACCTGCTCGTTAATTGCAAAGATTTGATAATAGGGCTGCAGTTGCTCTGGGCTCGTTCTCTCATTGGTGACATCATCTCCTGGCTTCGTTGCTCTCCATCACGGGTTGAAGCCACTTACGACAAGCTAGAAGCCTAATATTCAAGCGTCATTTCAGCTAACCGTTTTCTTTCGGAAAGTCCTCGAGAACTGTATTCATGTAGAGTGCTGGCTCAGCGGAAAATAAGATGTACGTTCCGGGGCCAGTACACTTCACCTTACACCTATTTATCAATGTTCAGTAACAAGCTGTACTTACGTGACGGGGTTCGACGTTCTCGTTAAACGTATTTTACGGTTATAAAATTATAGCTAGCTAGCAGTCCGCCCCGACTTCCCACGGGTGGATATTTTGTGTTTTATATTTTTAAATAAACAAAGAGTAAACATTTCTCTAAGACGATAATATTTATTTTTACATTTATGTACTATATATTTTCATATACCTATATACATTTTTAAATATAAAGCTATATGTTTTATATAGCCTATGTAATTCAGTGTTAATGTAACATTCTTAAGTTTATTTCCTCGTTGTTTACTGATTGCAATTAAGGCAACTAGACTACCCCGCAAAAATTTTATGTTACAATATTCTTTATTCTAAGCTATCGGTGTGGTGGGCCTGGTTACTATGGCACAGGTTTTTCAACCTAATACAAAAACCAGCTTCCACAAATACTACAGTTTTCTGATATTTGTAATGTATCATTTATATGTACGTGTTATATATTTGTGGTGAAATAAACGTATTATTATTCTAATAGTGAAAGAATTTTTAAATCGGATCAGTACTTATTTCTTACAAACATACAAAAGTTCAAATCCTTTCAGTTTTTTATTAGTGTGGATAAGTTGCAGTCAGTTTTTCTCATTCGTACTAATTTTGGAACCTAAATTGATGACAATAAATAAATACTATACAAAACACATTGACTGGAATGTTGGTCTAGTGGTTAGAAAATCTGACTACTGAGCCAGAGGTCGTGGGTTTGATCCTCATCCAGAACAAACTTTTCCATGATAAGTAGTCATGTTTGTTCTGTGTCTGGGTGTAATAAAAATATCTACATACGTATTTAAAAATATACATGTATTTTTTATAGTTGTCTAATCGCCATGGCTTCAGTATCAGTATCAGTATGGAGTATCGCGAAGGATTAGAATAAATTACCAGCGTCTGTGTTTCCGCTGAAACATAATGTAGGCGTTTTTAAGACGAGAGAAAACAGGCTTCTAGGTTAATGCGTTTTACCATCTAGGACATCGCCACTTACTATCAGGTGGGACTGCAGTCAAGCATTAACTTATAATATGTAAAAAAATGGTGGCCGTGTGTGAGTTTCCCTGGGATATATGTATGTATATACATTTATTTATTACACAATCCCTTTACAATCTTTAGATGCACCAATATGGAGCGCATGCACCCTCTCAAGCAAACCAAACATGATCCTACAGAAACTCATCAAAACTCAGTCCAAAAGCACTTTCTTCCTTCCCCTTTTACAAGCAAGCCGAAACTTTCCTCGACAACTCAAACCTTCGGAAGCCGAAGTGGAGACAATTAAAACATTACACCGACGACCAGGACGAAACGTTTGCTGTGCCAACGAGTCACGCGATCACTCCGGACGTGGTTAAAGTAGATGACGCTAATTTATCTAATCTAACCATAATCTATGTATATCTATACTAATAATAAAACAGTGTCAAATCTGTAGAGTATTTTTTGGGAATTTTAGTATGGTAACTCCGAAACCAATGGACCAATTTAGATGAAATTTTGCATTTGTAACTTATGTAAGGACAATGTTTATAGGATTTTTTATAACAGAAAACATTTTTCGGTGGGATGATAGGTTAAAATAAGTATGGCAACATTAAAACAACTGGCTGTGTTACAGCGAAGCGAGCGCAATTTCGAGTTGTTGGATATTTATCGGCTGGCCCATTTGTCTAATGGTGAGTGAACCTGAGTGCCAGGAAGGGTCATAGGTTCGATCCCCACCTAGACCAACCTTTCTGTCATGTACAGCAATGTTTGTTTTGTTTCTAAGTGTAATAAAAATATCTACAAATATATATTATGTACTTATAAATGTATGTTTATCAAATGATCTCCATACAATAAGCAAATATAATTAATTTAGGCTCAGATGGCCTCGTGGGGATAGTCCTGTGATTTTTATTTATTTGACTTTTAACAGCAGTGATAGTCTAGGGATTTTAACTTTAATTTTTTCAGGCCCTGTGTTCAAATACTAATTTTTAAAGTTATGTGCGTATCAGAAGTTGATTATGACTTGCTACGGTGAAGGAAAACATCGTGCGGAAACCTGCACTCCTGGGAGTTCTCCATAAATTTCTCGAAAATTGGTGACGTCTACCAATCCGCATCTGCTCCAGCGTGATGAACTAAGAACTATACTCCTGACAATGTGAGTGGAGACCCGAGTCCAGTAGTGGGACAGTTATGGGGTGCAATGAGGAGTGATGACTTATATTTTGGGCTCCCCGGATCATATTTTCACATTATTACTATCAAGAAAATGTGTCACAAGTCGTCATTTGCATTGGACGTCCAAATTTGTCCCTTACAAAAATTCTAGACTGGTAGCAAACGCAAGCAGGGGAACAGTGTTCACGATACCACGGCACACATTATGATACAACACAATCTGTAGGGCAACGTGATTGTCACCAGCGAGGGACTTTACACAAAGATAACGGTCCTTCCGCGAAGCCCTTTCATGGAGCAGCTGACTTTTGTTACTTACATCACCCTGTGCGGAAAGAAACGCCAAATTTTTCTGCACCAAACGTCATTACCATACATTTTTGAACTAACGTTCGACGTGAACGATAACAGAAAAGGCTTTTGTCTCAAGACCCTGGTCTGCCAGCATGGAATCGGGGTTTGTATTATAAGTCATTCCAAAACGGCTTACCATCAAAAAGAAGCCGAAAAAGGTAAACGATGTTTTTTCTCAACTTCTATTCTAAGTCTGTATCTCGTCTCACTAGTTTAGGGGTTAAAAGTTGAAACAAACAGACACTTTCGTATTCACATTATTAGTAAGGATTTATTAATTCATCCAGTAATCAACAGTATCAACATGAAAAAAGGCTATAAATAATATTTTTAAAATGTAAACGTTAGTATTTATCATGAGCGAACGTAGAGCGCGTCATGAATACCTAGGTAGTGACGCGAAATAATTTCTTCCATTCAGACGCTAAAATATTGATGTTCTCGCGGTCTAATGAATTCGTTTCAATAGAAGCTTGACTTGTGAATGGATTTAAAAATTTATAGTTACTACATAAAATTTTAATTTAATTGAACAAATATAAGTTTTGTACATTTACCTCTCTCTAACTTATATATATATATATATATATATATCCTTATCCTTACGCGTGGTAATCGTCTACATCTCACTCACATGTCATGGCCTCGGCAACGAAAATAAACTTACTTCAATGGAATTAAAACATTAATTCGAGCCATTAGTCGCTGACAATAGTAGATGGAGGTCTTTTGAGCTAACGATTTGATTTAAGAAAAAAACCGATTTCATGTAATTTTGGAAATACTTAGTTGTTTCATTAGATGGCGATGTTAATATATATCGGAAAAATGAACATAGGACTCCCCTATTGAACAGGCTCGGGACCAGTCAGTGTGGCGGAATTTAAGGGAAGCATATATCCAACAGTGGAGATTCAAAGGTTGGAAAATCGTACGACGTTTGACGTAACTATTACAAGATGACGTCCCAAGGCGGATCAAAAACTGAACCTTAACGAAGACCAACTAGCATTCAGGCATCATGATATTTTGAAGCAATCCGCTCATTATTAACAACGTAGTTCAGGTACAGAAATTGTTATGTAATACCCAAGTTTATCTATCCCTGTCCCCCGGGGATTTGTGTACCTGACGATCTTAATTAGAACTGGAAACTTCAGAGTGAACCGTGAACACGATTGTTTTGGACTTGGGCAGTTTACCTTCAAACTTTTAGTGCTCTTTGTCCTTAAAACATAGAGCATGGGAGCTAGTTAGCAATGATGCTAATGACAAGACAGCAACAAGGTGTATTATTTAGAACTCATTATGCTATGTTACTAATAATCACGATCGGGTACTCACGATTAGACACTCACGATTGCGTATTCGCAGTTGGGTCGTCACGATTAGGCACTCACGATTTGGTACTCACGATCGGGTACTCACGATTGGTACTCACAATTACTAGACGCGTCTGAAGGAAATATGACACAGACAGATTATAGCGACATCGGTTACTTTTCGTAGGCATGGGTAGGTGGGTACTTACTACGCGAACGAAGCCGCGGACGAAAACAAATAAATGAACAAAAGAATAAAAGGATGAATGTTAACCGTAGTTTTGCGTACGATCACCGTTGTTCTTGTTTGAACAGAAACGTGGGTATTTTCGTAAGGTAAGTGCGGTCACCCGCCGAGAGGGTTCGGGGAAAATAAATATCGTACCTACCCACGAAACGTCGCTAATAATATATGACTGAATTTATATTGCATTTAAAGTGACGGGCGGACTGCGTAGCTCGACTACTGCTTAAACAGGAGATGTAAACCTTGACACATCAATTTCATCATCATCATTGCAACTAATGTCTGTCCCACTACTGAGCTCGGGTGCCTACTCATAATGTGAGGGGTGTACCATAGTCCACCACGCTGATCAAATACGGATTTGGAAGACTACACACACCTTCGAGAACTTTTAGCAGTGCAAGTTGCCTCATGATGTTCTTCTTCACCAAAGCAAGTGTTAATTAGAGGTGCGCGCAGGATTTGAACACAGGACCTCCCGTTCGATAGAACGTGCAACTCACTAGGTTATCACAACTAAATCTATTGTTGTTAGTCCTACTAAGACTATAAATGGGACAGTTTGTGAAGATGGATATTTAGCAAAGGGGAGATCTCCCGCCGGGCAAGTTGTGATGCCTGGGGAGCGGCCAATCTCCGAAAGTTAGTCGGAACTAGTATATACGCTAATGATTCAGAAAACTCCGATAGCGTGATTCAGGTTTCCTCGTGACGTCATCGTGTGACGTGTGTGCGATGTCGCCTCAGATGTTCGTTACTCTTTCACACAAAAACTACTGAACCAATCTGATTTAAATTTGGCACAAAGATAGATTATAGGCTAGAATAACACAGAATACCTTTAATCAACGTACCACGCGGGCAAAGCCCCGGGTGCACCCTAACATGGTAAGTATGGTATTTTTTTCATAATATTTCTTAGTCAGAGATAGTTGGTTTAGAGTATATTTGAATTTTATTGCGATTGACCGCAGTTAAAGTTTCTTCGGCTTTAACGTACTTCTAAAAGAACTGGATATCAAACGAATTGATGCTTCCGGCGCAAGAAAAATATTCAAACGAATTCTAAACTTTTAAATAAGCAATTTTACATACTTACTAGCTGACCCGACAAACAATGTTTCGCCACTATTTAATATAGGTGTTGCTTATATAAGGGAGAAAATTTAAGGTTGTACGTATTTTTTAATGGCACATATAAAAAGAAGTAAGAAAAGTGACTAAAACTTTTAAAAAAATGTTAGGGGTTGCCCCCCTTCACTTAGGGGTATAAAATGTAGAGAGTAGCCGATTCCCAGACGTACTTTAAATGCAAATAAAATTTCATAAAAATCGCGAGAAAAAAAAGCGTGTGCGCAGGAATTACACGATTTAATTCCCCCATACCCGTTCCATTGTCGAACGAAACGACGCACGGCCGGTATCCATCCCTTCGACGTAAACATTCCACCAATACGAACTTCGCGCTTTGCGTCCTCTTTCATCATACGTACCGCGAAGGACTGGAATAAGTCGCCTGCGTCAGTGCCGTTCAATTACAATCTGTCTTCAAGTCAACAATGAATAGGCTAATACTAAATTAGTGCGCTTTACCATCTAAGACCACATCGTCCCTTACCAACAGGCAGGATTGTGGTCAAGCACTAATCCATAGAAAGAAAAAAAAAATCAACTTTAAAATTATTTGGCTTCAACCCATCGATAACCACGCGTCTCTCCTCTTATATAAGGAGGCCTAGAGCATATTCCACCACGCTGCTCCAATGCAGATTGGTGGAAGAGTTAGTCACCAAATCAAATGTCGGAAGTGTTATCAGAAATTAAGGTCTCCAACATGGCCTAACGATTGCTATCTAGCGACAACAACCGGGACCGAAGGATTTACGTGTCCGAAACACGGAAGCGCTCATGAAATTTTTGCCACTAGCGGTCACCTGTCCTCCTGCCGACCACGCCCACTGTTGCTTGACTTTGTCCATCGGTTATAATCGAAACAAACCGCAGTGCTATGAACGCAACCTATTTATCATACAATATTTACCCTAACAAAGCCAAAATAAACACCATTGTCGCTATAGTAGGTCAAATGTTTATCTGTCTGTAGTATTATTTATTGAGACGATAGCACGAGCTGAAAACAAACTAACGAGATAATTTTATTTACACTACCAAGGTCCGCCCGCGGCATCGCTCCCGACATGTTCGAAATTTCATTCCGTTCCTATAAATATTCCTATATATCAAAATGTGCATAGTAAAATAGTATCGGATTAAATTAAATTTATGGTTCACAATTTTGGTCATAATAGCTTCTACATAAAAGGTAGATATATGCTGTCGCAGTCTTTTACTTAGAACTGCTCGAGACAAACAATCCTATGGTACATCATCTTTGTGTAACTCCAATGGTTTAGGCAACGTTGATAGAGGTCTCGGAGGGATCTGCCCTACCTCTGCTTTTTCCGACTTAATTGACATGTATCGGTACGACCAAATTTATATAAAATCATTACAAATTGTAGCCTATATGTTATTCTGATGTATAACCTATATTACTGTGAAGTTTCATCCAAATCCGTTAAGTAGTTTTTTCGTGAGAGAGTAATAAACATACATACTTACAAACTTTCGCGTTTATAATATTAGTAGGACGAACACACATTAGAATGAGCAAATACTAATAACGTTCGAAAGCTGACTTGCAGTGAGACGTTTTTATTTTGTACAGTGTTCCCGCTCGATACAATTTAAGTGTCTTCTAGTGAAGAGTGAATAGGCTATTACTAAATTAGTGTGCTTTACCTTCTAAGAGCACATCGCCACTTCGAGGCAATATACGTCTTCGAGTTGGCAAGCCCAGTAAACCTTTAGGTTAATTTATCTCCTTAATCCTCTGTAAGCACCGATAGTATATTGGTATTATGTAGTACAGGCAAATGAGAAGATATATTGTATGATGGAAAGTGATTATAGTTCTTGTTTCGATTGTAAGCAATCGAAAAGGTTAAGGAACAGCAGTCGTGGTCGTGATGGGTGACCGCTAGTGGCAAAAATTTCATGACCAGCAGCAGGAGACGATAGTGCTGATTCCACTTACAAATACTCATCTTGCAAACTGCCTAGCCTTTGCAACACAAAATCTTGATTAGGACATAAGTGATCAGAGCACAGTGTTGTTTACTGATGAAAGTAAGATGAATTTTATGTGATGATCGTTGGATTAGGGTATGAAGACGAGAAGGTGAAAGATTTTCGGACCCTTGCAACCATGAAAGTAACAGATATATTGATTTTGAATAAAATTTTAAGTGCATTACATTAAGAAATGATTAATCCAATTAGCTTCGTAATTTTAACACCTAAATTCCATGTTTCAATTCCAATAAACAAATGAGAACATAAAAAAATACAGTAGCCCTTATTTTGTTTTAATAACTATATTGCTATGAAGCAAATTTTTCGTGAGTAGCTTTATTTGGATGACACGCTCAACTTTTTCTCTTTAAAAAATCTCGATTGTGGTGACAAAGATAGCAGGGAAACAGTACGCAATTTGTAGGTCAATGTGAACATTATCTATATATATAAAAATCCTTGTTTGTTTGTTTGTCCTTTATGGACTCTGAAATAGTAGGAGATAGAGCACTGATGTCTTTAGCAAGTTTGTTCAGAATTATCTGGAATAGGTTTTGGTACAAAAATGGCATCGATCAAACAGATGTACTATATATCTCGGCTTCTGGTTAAGAAACTCTTCAAGGGTTCACAAAACACGTACGAAATTTTATACATCCATACAACTCTAACAGCCCATTCCATAGCTAATGTCAATCCACAGCGAAGCCTGACCGGGTACAGTAAAACATAAATATTAATAATGCAACAGTATAAAATCTGTATGAATGATGAAGAAAAAAATATTTTAACGGAAAATATTGCGGAACGAAACCTTTCCTATACGAATTCGATTCGCACTTTACCGATTCTCAATACTTCTGATGTCATGTTTTTTTAAACTAAATCTCAATACTTCTGATGTCAATTTATTTTCACTAAATTTCTAGACAAAAGAAAACTAAATATGACTTGAAACGGAATAAGTTTGTTAATATATCGAGACGCATTTGAATATGATATTAGTTCGAGAAGTCCTCGCGTAGGGGCGCTTCGAACGTTGCACGTGATCCGAATAAAAAATTGATCTAAAGTTGAATATGACACTGGAAAAACTAACGTATCTATCAATATTTTGAAACCCACATAATTTTAATAGTACTAGTCATTTTTTACGGTTATGTGAAACGAAGGTTACAACAGACTGACTTTTATTGACAGTCATTGCTTAACAATGTTTACGCTAGATGTCGCTATTAGTATATATTTTGATATACAATAAAAACACATTAGTTGCATGAGCATATAGAAATGGTAGATAAGCAACCACGCCAAGAATCTATTTTCATTACGTTTAAATGTTTCTAGCTTTCGCCTGCGGTATCTCCCGAGTGTTTGTTGATAAAAAGCAGCATATGTGTAATTCCAGAATATATCCTATCTCTGTGCCAAATTTCATTCCGATCCGTTAAGTAATATTTGCGTGCAGGAGCACCTAAAGCCATGCAAATCTTTATAAGCGTGTGAGGATGGATGGATGTATGTTATCCTTATCACTCAAATAGTACTGAATGAAATTCGACACAGCATTAGATGCCTCCTTATTGTATCTGGAGGACCATCTAGACATGTTAACGACACACCCAGTAAATTGAACCCACCCATTGAATTACATTACATTGAATTCCAGTAAGTTCCATCAGAATCAGAAGCAACGGAGAAGCAGGGTTTTCTAAAATTATGTATTTTGTATTTTATTTAATTCAGGTATTTAATAATAATAATAAATAAAATTACTTTTATTTTTATAAATGTTGCTAAAAAAAATTGAAAATGTGGCAGTAAAATATATATGTATTTATGTTACAACTGCAAAAAATTACAATAATGGTCCCATCATAGATAAAAAAGCGACTAAATAAAGTAATATACCCATATATCAGTTATTGATATTATTACAAGGTTTTATTTATTTATTTCACTTTTAGTGTATGTTTGTATATTACTATGGTGGTATAACACATAGATTGATTGTTAGTTCGAGTCAAATCTACGGAGCTGAAATTCTGCATAAACCTTCCGTCCTTATGACAATGCATTTTTATGATAAGCATGACCTGATACTACGGTCAGAATTGGCTCCGGACAAGGGAATTTAACGGTTAACAATACAATTACGATATTTTGTGTTATTTCGTATTAGGGCTCTATAATTAAAGCTTGTGTTTTTAAATATTTTAATAAAACTTTAAAATATTGCTGAATGTTACCTGACTTAAAAATAAAACTACGAAAGTATTTTACAGTAAATTTTAAAGCAGTAAAAGACAAGTATTTTATTATGAAATAAAAATGAAGTAGAATGAAATGCTGAACATGATATTCGTCTAAGACTGCGAGCCTGAGAGACGGAGCTCGCGTGCGTGACTGAAATACTGTCCACATGAGCCATGTTATAAACCCTATAGTACGCTACGGATACAAGTAAAAATAAATCAGACTTGGCTGCAACCTTCGATCAAGAATACACAAGGTGTCGCCCCCCTTTGAAATTTAACACAAAATACTGTCAGCATAAATATTACACCTATATTCGTCATTCATAAAAAAAAACATATTACGTAATAAAAAAGGTGATTTACTATTAATAATTACAACTCTGTTACCTGGTGGTGATCCTGCCTGTGAATTAAGGAGTCCCAAGTTTGATTCTCAGCTGAAGCAAATATTTGTGACAGATAAACGTTTGTTCTCTCAACAGCGAATGCAATCAATAGGAAGATAGATTAGACAGAGCGTCATTAAAGGCAAAAATTTCTTAAGCACTTCCAAGTTTTGGAGGCAACATAAAATCGTCGGTCCCAGTAGTTATCATTAAATAACCAAACTTACCGAGGTCACAACGAAAGACCCGTGCCCAAAAATGGGAAATGAATGAGAAAACCATCTGCAAAACAGGAAACTCTAGTGCGGGGTATGCAAGCATTCCTCTAATTCGATTTCGTTGATTAGTGATGTACCAAATCTATCGATAATGTAGTCCTATTTGGAGCATGTTAATCTGTAACATTAATCCCTGGACAAGATACAAACATGTCGAGTGTAGGAATGATGTAATGTGATTGGTCATTTCCTGACAAGGCGTAAACCGTCGTCATTGCATCCTATCACTGTTCCACTATTGGTCTCGAGTATCCTCAAACAATGTGAGAGGTATAGGCCATTGACTACCACGCTGGCCATGTGCGGAATAATGTACTTCACACACCTTTGACTACTCTTAGCGATAAATAAATTAATAATAAACATCTTTGGACAACTCACACACGGCCATCTGACCCCAAACTAAGCGTTAGCTTGTGCTATGGTGAACAGACAACTGATAAACATACATATATACTTTTAAATACAT
>DWJZ01002253.1:0-19998 GCA_018249125.1 Asbolis capucinus
ATACATAAACAAATTTAAATATATATAGATATTTTTACACCCAGACACGCAGAACAAACATTCCTGTTCCTCACAGAAATGTTAGTCCTGGGTGGGAATAGAACCCACGACCTTCGACGGAGCAGTCAGACCTGTAACATTTTATTAATCATTCTAGCGATGTTTTAAAAAGTATTATAAATTACTCAGATACAACTTTAATCAATGCTGTTTTGTTTTTTCTGATTATCGGTCACCGGATTATTCACTGAAAGGTTTATATTGATAAGAATCTCTCTCTTCTCTTAGAATTTTGAATATCGACACGCTTCATACTTGGCCAAATGCTACTTGCTGTTGGGTCTTATTTCTGATGTCAAACAATAAATCAAAATACAAGTTGGCATTTAAGAAAAAAATATATTATTGTATTCTCACGATTCAGATAAACCCATTTGTAATATTTTTATTATTATACTTAGACTTCTAAAACCATTCTATTTTTTACAGATCCACAACAACAAAGCAAACAACAACAGTAACAAGATAGCTGGCATCGAGATCAGCACGCCGAGCAATGGGATCCCGTTCAACTTCGACAGCCTGATGGAAGGCGGCACGGGTCTCACCCCGGTGCACCCCCACCCGCACCCCTGCGCTCAACAGCAGCGCGGCGCTGACCTCGCCTCTCCTGACGCGAGCCTCGTCAGCCTCTGAGACCGGCTCGACGCGGCCGCGGAGCTGTTCGAGGCGCTGCGGACGCTGCCCGGGGACCCGCTGCCTCTCTAGTGCTACCAAGGACGAAAACAGCCGACGCCGTCCGGTATTAGACTGCTGACGCTCACTGCGGTATTAGTCTTTAAATTCAAATACGCTGATTCTGTCTGCTGAGTCAGCTGCGGCATCATTTAAACGAGATTTTGATTCAGTCTGCTGATAGCGGTGTTAGTTTACACTTCGCTGTTACTGACGATCAGTTTCGGAACAGTCACTTTGGCATGCTGTTCAGTCAGCAATTTTGGTTCTGCTGTATCGGTTAGCAGACTGAAGACTTTGTCTACTGCTCTGTCAGTAGACGCCGTCCACCGGTCAGCCAGTCCGCCGGCCACGCGCTCGTCAGACGGGCCGCGGCCGCTTCCTGTACTCTACGCTATTTATTTAACTTTCCCAATTTGTTCTTTTATCTTTACCTGGTTTACACGAATTAGGCTGAAAACTATTAATAACTTTTTTGTATATTTCATGATTTGTAATAAATAAATTTTAATTCATACTATTACTTCACGTACACGGACAAGGCAGTTGTAAATGTAATGTTTTAATTATTTTGGATGTTTGAATTAATGTTCTTGTCTACTTAATGGGTGTAAACCAGATGATGTACGTATTCCGCTCACACCGGCCGAAGGTCGAACGGCCCCCGGGCGAGCCGGCCTACGAAAGTCAATTACTATTTTTATAAATAGACTTCTTGTATTTCTGCAGAAATAATAATTGTGATTCTAAAATAAAACAGAGTTTTATTTGAGCATTTCAGGGATTTATTTTCGAGTTGTGCTTAATCTCTAGCGAGGCTAGAACACGGTGCGTTTTTAGTGTAAGTTAGCGTAAAAGGTCCCTTTACCTTCGACTGCAACGCGATTTTATATGTAGCGGCACAATTTATATTTATATGCGGAAATGTGTATTTATATCAGCGATTCTCAAAATCTTGTCATAATAAAACTTCGTGCCATTTACTACTCTCAGGAATACAATAATATGGAATATAGTTAACCGTAAACTAACAGCAATATTACTTAAAATTAATGTTTCGATTGTAAGTTAGCTCAATGTTGATGTAAAGTCTTACCGTTCCATTGGATTAGGTACTGGTAGTGTAGTTAACGTTAAGGATTTGTGATACGTCCAGTGATGTGCGCCGCGACGCTCATATTGTGAGACCAACTCATGCCTTATTTATTTCATTATACGAGTACACTTCCTTCTCTTTCTCTCTCTCTCTTTATTGTAAACTGTCTTCAAACTAGTGTAACCCTATAACGTCTACGATCAGTAGACGTAGCTGTGTCCTTCACACGTATCCGTTCTGTTAGATTGTTTGTAACTTGCTTCGTGAATGTCAATTTTATACTCATAATTGTATTGGAGCGGCATGAGTTATTTTATATTGTACCAATATTGAGTACTGGGATACTACAATATATTAGTTTAAGGCAATAATTATGTTAAGAGCACTTAACAATTTATTATAATTACATAACTTAGACCAAATTATTATTTTATGCGCTTTGTCGTAGATGTAATTAAAATCTAAGCCAAATATTGATTTATGTCGTTATTTTAGGTTTAGGGTTAGCCGTCGGTCCCGACAAAGTATTATTGGTTAGCCGAGGAATGCGAAGTATTTATTAATATATTATTTAATCTTTAAACTCTGAACGAATGTGCAATAATGTTCGTCAACTGTCTTTTATAATTATTATTTTCTATAATAGCATTCGCTCGAAGATATTTAAGCATAATATGAACATCTTGTGTAGTATGTAAGAGAGATGTAATTTTTTCTAGAGGAGTTTTCTTAATGCGATAGTAGAATACTTTTGTATTTTTTCAAGAAAATTTAGCAAAGCAATATATTTAATAATGAAATTATTATAATATTACCATCAGATGTAGTAAAATATATATATATATGTAAATCAGAAAATATAAATTTGTTTACGTACACCTGAATTGGAGTTTTTGTTTCTTTCCTCATTTCCCATTTCTTATTTGTCATAGTGATAAAGATACTATGACAGTTCAAAATAAGATTGAATGAGTACAGAGGAGTATAATAGAGGGGTAGTAATATTGCAATTAATTTCACTGCTTAAAAGAAACAAAAGGTATATTAAAATATTTAAAAACAAGCATTTTATAATTCCTAAAACAAAGAAACACAAAAATTCTTAACTGTATTGTTAACCGTTGAGGAGTTCCATTGTCTGGAGCCAATCCTGAACATAGTATCAGGTTATACTTATCATAAAAATGCATTGTTATCGGAACTTAAGCAGTAGCTAGCAGTAGTGCAATATTCCAGCTCTGTAGTGTAAGAGGGAGTGGGTCTAATTAAGCTTACAAGATTTGTCCCGGACACTTAACAAAAAATATACTAATATACATACATACATTGTCAGTTATATAAAAGCTTGTAAAATCAAATCACTTCTACAACTTTATTATTACCGTAACTAACAGTGATAATTACTAAAAAATCAGTTGAAAATTCTTAGTTATTGTAATGAATCGACTTGAGAAAAGCTCGTCGCATGCGGTCTCTCAGATGGTTTCTGATCACCGAGTATAGGAAGAAGAGGATCTCGAAAATACTGAGGAAGCTGCAGCCCAGACATAGTCCAAATACGCCGCCGAGGTTTGCTAGGAAGAACAAGAAAGATAGGTTAGTTGGGCACGATCATCTTTGATATTCCATTCCATTAAAGGCAAAGTTACCCGAGTATAAGAACAGTGGTAGCCTAGTAGTTTTAATCTCTAATTTTCAAGGTTATGTGCGTATCAGAAGTTGATTATTACTTGCTATGGTGAAGGAAATTATTTTGACCAGCTTGGAGGACTATGGCCTGTAACCCTTACATTGTAAGTGACCTGAACCCAGGAGTGAGACAGTTATAGGTTGCAATGATGTGCATGGGTATCTCATTGATCGTACACCACCACTGTTGCTCCAAAGGATTGATGGAGGGTGTAGATTAATGAACACGCCTAATGTCAGAAATTCTGCTCAAAAACTGCGATGTTTTGAAAACAACCAGGACCTGAGACAAATTCCTTTCCTATTATTACTGTTCCCGCTAATCGCTAGTTCAAAAATATGTGGGAATGACATTAGGTGCAGAAAAGATACATACCAGTGTTTGGCGTCAACAATAACAGAAAATACATTTGTATTGAAGCCCAGCTGTGCAGGACCGGCTGTTATACGTATCCTTTGAAGCATAAAAGCTGAAGGAAGGAAGTATATTTCAAGTAGTATAATGTTCAACGTACAGGCTAAACTGATGAGCGACATCACCGTCTCTTGTTTTTGCTTCACGTGCACGGAAGTCGGGAAGAATAGATGCAGGATGGAAGTGCTTTCCGTGAACGTCACGTTTCCACTGAAAAATTAAATACAATTTAAACGCTTACTCATATACCGTGTATCGCGTACCTACAGGTTGCATAGTAAAACTATACGTCACGTAAAATTATACATAACCCATTACCAGAATACAGTAAATCTGTCACATAATTACCTGCCCCGGAATCGAACCCGGGCCCACTAGCATTGGAAATTCACTACTAACTAGGCCAGTACTGAACAAGAGTTCTTGTAATTGAGGAAGAGCATACTGTACCTCCCTACTCCAGTAAGGATTTGCCACCGATAGACATGTGACATGGCTTACCGATTGCTGTCCAACGATAACAACTGGAACCGTCGGTTCAACGTGCTCTTCGAAGCACGGAAGCGCTCATAAAACTTTTACTACTAGCGGTCACCTATCCTCTTAGCAACCGCTTGTTGACCAACCTAACCTTACGATCGACATAAACCGCCAACCCGGTGAACGCTTCACGCCAAAGATACGTAGTATGTCTATGTAGTTTGTGCGTCAACTTACTAAGGGTTTTTTGTGATATGTGGTAATGCTTGAAGGTTGCCTACAGTCAGCTCCAGCCAGTAGCGGCGCGACTCGCAGTCCCGGGGACAGTCGCACTGGTTTGTCCTGTACCATTTGCTCATTTGCACTAGAAACATATCATATATATTACAACTGAGTTTATTTCACTGTTTCTTTTTATCAATAAACTATTCCAAAATATTGGTATGCTCCAAAAATTACTTCCTAAGTGTACAGAAATATATGAATAAACTAGACTCTGCCCACGGCTTCGCCCGCATCATGTGTTGATAAAGAGTACCTTGTGTGTTATATCTATATCTTTGATAATTTTTATCTTAATCCGTATAACATAAACACGCACATCATCCTAGGAGAACCTACAATCGGGGTAAAATCTATTAGCTGTTCATTTCCTTGAAGTAGCCTATCTGTGTGCCAAATTTCATTGAGGCTAGAGCTAAAGAAAGAACATTGGCTACTTTTTATTGCCGGCAAAGGTTTGAAAGTATCACCGCTTACATTTCGTCTCAGTCAGGCAAAAGATACTGGTGACATTGCAAGCTCTCTCGGGATTCAAGTAAGGCATGTAAACCATGGCACACCCGCAGCGACGCTCCAACTGTCTCACGAAACACAGCAGGTCACAGTCCGAGTTGCGGTAACTTCCAAAATGTGGTAGTCTTTTTTCGTCCTCAAAATAGCACTTGCGACTGAGAAAGTTAAAAGGGCGAAGAAGGCCCTGATAAGCATGTTAAAAAGTAAGCCTGCTGTATAGTATACCGCACCTTAAAAAACAAATGAAGAGAAATAAAACAATTATAATTCTGTTTCGAATGGTCCGAACTAAAGAACGGGTGTAGTAAATTTTGTATACCATTAGAATTCAGTTTAGTAGAACTATTATACACTTAAAACTGTTTTGCTTGTGGTAAATATTTTGCATCTTTCGTGTTGCAGGAGAATAGATTTTTATACACCTACTAGTTGTACCCGTCGCGCGTTGCTACGCATACACTTATGAACCATGTGTTCGATGGATATAATTTAGGTACCAAAACCTTTTTTTTCCAGAGAATTCTGAACAAACTTACTAAACATCAATCCTCAGTTTCCAACCATTTCAGACTCTATAAAGGACTCACAAACAAACATTAAATTATATATATATATATACAGAATACCTATAGACTCGATAGTGTTAACGAGAATCTGTAGCCAACCTTTGCATGGGCAATGTTTTGACGTCTTCCGAACAGTATGTGTGAGTGACGTGCATCATGTGAAAGGCTTCCGTGTTGGGCGGGATCACGCGGGACTCCTCGTCTGCTGGGAATTCGGACCAGTCCGTAATCATTACCTAAACAAACAATACTTTAAGTACTAGGGGTAAGCAACTCTACCAGGATACATAGATATCGATTGCTCCTTTGGTATAATGCAAAATAATTTTGCATTATGGTTCAAATTTTCAACATAGTCTCACGTAGTTTCAATTTGATATATTTTGTACATGCACAACTGAAGATTACGAAACTTTACATAGTTACTACGACACATATTTTCTATATTTAACCATTTAAGTGCATGTCCTTAATTACTGTAAGAGAAAGCATTTAACGAAAAAAGTTCTCATGTGGCGACATCGCACACCACATCATAGGATGACGTCACAAGAATCTTGAATCGCGCTATCGGAGTTTTCTATATTGTTAGCATATACATGTACTAATTCTGACTAACAACTGTTGGAGCTAGGCCAATGCCCAGGCATCACACCTCGCCTGGCGGGAGATCTCTCCTTTCCCATACTCAAATTGCTGCATTGTCCCTTTTAATAGGAGATATCGATTTATAAGGCACTATTATCTCTGCAGTATGTGTAATTGAGCAGTAATAGCCCAACAGCTTAAAAGTTGGAGTTCCCTACGAGATGTTACATCCCAAACTTGTTGGGCGCTCTGCTGACTAGGCCCCTCTGTCCTGCCCACTAGTTTTGCCTCGTCAGTCTCTGTGCTTGAAAAAACCTACCTACCTTGAATAAAACTACCTCCATTGCTCAGTTAGTTAGTCTACTACGCGACGTCACAGAACACACACAACTGCTAAAGGATAGTAATTTCAATTTCTCTCGTGATTTGTGTTTTAATTAATAAACCTTTTTTTAAAAAGGCTTTTCCAATTTCCCTCGTAACAGAGACATGCCGACTAGAATACTGCACGCGCCTTTTTATCAAAGTTACAAGCGTTTGTATTAAAATTTAATATTCAATTGCTTCGGTAAATGTATACACCTCAAAACCTACCAATCCGCACTTGGCCAGTGTGTTTATCCCTCACATCGTGAAAGGACACCCTCAAACGGGGGTCACCGAATTAAGAGTTGCACTTAATAAATCATGAAGTGTAAGTAGATGAAACATTCAAAGATTCATTTATTTTAAGTAATTAGACGGTAAGTTAAATGTAGAGGCGACCATATCCCGGTGCCAATGGCCGATCCTACGTACTAATGATACTTAAGACTCGATTGACTGAGTAACCGAATAGAAGGTCCAGTTGGAAGAAGGATGGGATCGCCAGTAACGAATATTTCATAAAAGTTTTCGTACTTTGAGATCACAAACCATATGTTCTTTTCCCTGTGTTTTGTGATTTTCTTTAGGTAGCTGTAATAAAACCACGTGAGACTTCTGGAGATATACAAATTCTGACATTATGTTATGTTACGGGTACTCACGATATGTGTATATTTCGACCCAGTTGCATGGATCAGGCTCCGACTTATCTAAACACATATATGGTGAGTACCAGTAACATAGTATAAACTACACAGTCCACGATGAATAGAGTTAAAAACACAAAAATATTTTACATCCTCCATTACTGTAGTAATATTGTGGAAAATGCTACTAAACCATCACAGCCATGAAGAAAGACGTAGATTTTTCATAGTATGCCATTAGTATATTTAAGAAGTATTTGAAAAGGGATTTTTCAGCAACTCTCTTAGGTAACTTACCCTAGTGGATCCTGCACTCACAATGGTGCCGTCCATGGCAGTTAGTGGTTCATAGTCCACCACTACAGTTAACGATTGCCTCGGTCCAACTGCATTAATCAGTTGGGGTTCGAAGTCTTTAATCCTTTCATTCCTAAAATAAATATAAAACATTTGTTGGTTGTTTCTAGAAGCCAATAAACAGCTTGTCGGAGGCATTCGGGCGGTTTATACTTCCAACAACATATCCGCATAAAAGGAGTGTGGTGGAGTATGTCCTAGGCTTCCTCAGGCCTGAGGAAACTCGTGCGCAGTGGGTCATTATTAGGTTTACTCATATCAATATTATGTGTTTTGACTGGCCTATTGATCTAGTGGTCACTAACAAAATGACAGCTATGCTGAAGCCTTGGTTTCGATTATCTGATGAACATGAATGTTTGTTCTTTGAGTCTGTAGTGAGTTCCATTGTAAAAATAAGATAATAATAATATAATTACCTTTTATTAAATTTATAAATGCTGTTAAAAGTGCAACACATTCCGTGCCGGGTTAACACCGGGTTAAATAGTTCTGTGCAGGGAACTAGCTGACCGTGGAAGTAACAAATCTTCAGAAACTTATCACATCCTTGCGTCATGGATTCTATGACTTCGATAGCCTGTGAAATAACAGATTATAAAGTTGAAGAGTTTGTTTGTTTGTTTGCTTGAACGCGCTAATCTCAGGAAGGTCCCATTTCAAAAATTCTTTCAGAGTTAGATAGCCCATTTACCGAGAAAGGCTATAGGCTATATATTATTACGCTAAGACTATTGAATATTTTCTATTGAGAGCTTCCGCTGCGTGCGCTGCGTAAACGGCTAAAGTATTACAAAAATCATATATGACAGAAACTATTCCATGCAGACGAAGTCGCGGGCAGAAGTTAGTAATATTATAAATGTGGTATTTGTGCGTATTTCACGAAGAAACGGAGCGACGGATTGACGTTTTTTTTAAGTGGAGACTGACATAGGCTACTTTTTATTAAAATTGGTACCAAACGGGCGGAATATCCTAGCACATACATACATACATATGTACATACTCTTATAATTTTGATATCCATCCAAAGTTTACACTAATATCTTCACTTTAGGATGCTCTTCATCGTGTGGATAACACAAACGAATAACCTGTAAACAGAGAACAAACACCCATCTACCTCATATTTGCCCCGGCCGAGATTTAAACCCTAGACTCCTGATTTTACATGCTTCTCTAGGCTACAGGGGCATTTAATTGTCTTTATTAGGTAGATGCACTAAAATACTGATATTCCGGGGCATTGACCGGCAGTGAAAATAGAAGTTGGCACTTGATATCTAATTCGAGTTATTCAGAACATTTTCCACTAAACAAATCGTAAAAATAACAAAGAGCTCACCGTATATCGATTGCGATTCATAAGCATCTGCAAACTGGTCAGTTCATCAATGTCTATGTCATCAATTAGTTGGAAGAATCCCAAGAGTTGTGGGAGTGCTCGCTCTAGATTCATTGATTGAAAAACGTCTCTACCGTCACTACAATAAAAATATTATTTCGTAATTCTGAACACTGTTGCAATACGTAGGTGTGAAAGAGCGTCAAGAAATATCAATGGTAAAACTTATCCAAAGATTACCCAGTTAGTTAAGCAGTACCTAAATAAAATCCCTTGTTTGAGTTAATAACATCTTTTATAGAAAAGTAATAGGGTATTTGAATGCCACATTGAAAACAAGGGACCTTAGCGATCGGTGGTCACTACTTCGTATTCATTTAAAACACTATAATTTAGCATTACTCTTACATGAGAGTCTTGTTAAAGTGTGTCATAGCGCTGATGGTTATCTGGTTGGGGGTGCAGATGGTGACAGCCGGGTGTGGCAGGCTCCACAGTGGTTCGTACTGGTTCTCGATGGTGATGCGCGTGGGCATCTCAGCAAAGCGGTTGTACAGCAACCACGTCAACAGGCACGCAAGGCATACGTTCATCGTCATTACCACCGCCCAGAAACATCTATAATGTTATTTGTGAGCTAAAGTCATAATTATTAAATTACATTTCTATCTTATGTTTAATAAGCAAACAACACTACTCTGTCTTTGTCCATAAATCGGCTAATATCGAACGGTAGAAGTATCTAAGGGCATGGAACTTCGTGAAAGTGCCCTGACTAAGGATTGCCAAGTAAGTTTGTACGAACAAAACCAATACGTCTTAAAATTCTTACGTTAATCAAACTCAACGGTTTTCGCTTGGCTGGTTCCCTTAATTACAACGGGTTGAAAAGGCAGTATTACCTAATTAACAAAAATAATTACTTTACAATATTAGTTCATACTTTTAAAGTAAAGCATCAAAGGATACATACCTTGTTAACAGATCCGGATATAAATAGAAATATTTCAGACCCAAAATACTGCCGTCCAAACAAAACCTTCGTAATAGGATCCGAAAGTTACCCTTCATTACGCCAGCAACAGATCGAGTTAAAACTTTATTTCCAACAATAAAATTTAGAAGCACTCAGTGAAAATTTAATACTTGGTGTACATAGGTAGATAAGTTAATTATTAAGGTAATTAGGTTTGTTTTTTACAATACTGAGGCAATTATAAAGCGAGGTTGTATTTTACATATACAATGTTCTACTTTATTATTCATATTTAAAATAGAGCCACGCTTAATGAATTATTAAGTAGGTACACCTATATGGACAACATAGGACATGGGGACTTTTTTATTAATTTTATTAATGGTGGTTGAAATTGAAACCAGTATAAAAGACGGACGTCGGTCTGTTCGCATTTCAGTCTGTCTATATGTAATTAATGTTTGAATTCTAGCTTCTAGGAGATCCGAGTCCTTAATTTTCTCAACTAAAACAGTTTTTTATGTAGCAGGCAAATAAGCAGACGGTTCACCTGTTGGTAATTGATTTTTTCAGTCAGCTAAGGTGGCACTAACGAATTGCCAGCCAGGAAGGAGCATAAGAAGAAAATATATCGTTGAAGCAGCCGAGATCAAGGATGCTCCAGGACGAGTGGCAGAGGAAGAATGAAAAGTAGGATGACTAAATGATGGAGAGAAAGAAAAAGGAGAACTGGCTCTGAAGCCAGAACAGGACAAGTAATTGAAAGACATAATTGAACCAATTTGTTTAAGATGTTACAGAATTAACATTGATGAGCAATTTAAATTACGAAAGTGTTTTTGGAAGGCAGTATTTTGGGTCTGAATTATTTCTACTTATATTCGGATCTTTTAACAAGGTATGTATCATTTGATTCTTTACTTTAATAATATGAACTAACTAGGATCCGTCCGCGGCTTCGCCCGCGTGGTATGTTGATAACAAGTAGTCTATGTGTTATTCCAGAGTACAACCTATCCCTTTACCAAATTTCATTACATTCTATTCGGTAGTTTTTGCGTGAAATAGTAACAAACTAAGAAACATACAAAATTACGTATTTATAATAGGATAGTGTGAAATTATAACATTATTTTTGAATCAATCAGCTATTGCGTAGTTGCTTCAGGCCAGGTTATTCAAGCTTAGTAACAAAATGCGCTTGACACTTCAGATATTCGAGTAATTTCTTTAGAAACTGGTACAATTAAAAAATATATAAAAATTAATGTTTGCGGGTTTGTGAGTTTTTTTGTCCTATAAAGAGTGTATAAAGTATGAAATGGTAAGAGATAGAGCACTGATCTGTTTTAAGCAAATTTGTTCAGAATTACCTTAGGTTTTGGTTACAAAATGATACCGATCAGACACATGTATATTTGCTTCTGACAAAGGAACTGTTCAACAGTTAACAACGTCGAAACTTTGTGTTTGGATACCACTCCAACACGCACACTCCACAGCAAAGTGTTTTCGGGTACAGCTAGTTAAAAATAAAACACTGTAGTAGGAAATGTATAAAGTGATTTATTGAGAACATTATTCACTTTTTATATTATTGTTGAAAGGTTTAAAGATTGGGTTTGACGACAGCTAACAAAGTATAAAAACAAAATCAAGCTTGTAATGACCAAAATACATTTCATAGGTATATAATAATAATTAATTAGGTATAACTATTAACAACATTGTTAAGTATTTCAAATCTAGCTTATTAGACCCCTCATTTACGAAGAAATTTTTCTGGTAAGCCATTAGACCAAGGCTGCTCAGCATCATGCACTAGAGCCAAATGTCTAACAGATTTTGAACGGCCCGCGCAAGCAAACTTAGAACTTTTTTGATAAGCAAGTCCTTAGAGGCAAGTCCTTAACTAGGAATTGTCAGTGACCCGTTAAATTTTTATGATTACTCAGTTTGGCCCGACTGTGAAAAAGGTTGACCACTATTACATTAGACCAATCGATAATTTACTATAAGTCGACACCGCTTGCGATGTACTGACGAGTAGTTGCGATGTCCAAGGTGGAATATTTTGACGACCCCCTACCCCTCATAATTCCGCGTTTTTACCGATTCTTTTGGAAGTAGATTATGTTACAAGAGGAGTCTCGTAGGTTATGTTGATGATTTCAAATGATTTATGTTTAACCAGTGAGAATCTAATTTACTTTTATGAAAAATAACGAAGCTGTACAGAGTAGGAAGGTATAATATAGAAGTTAGTAGGTAGATACTTATTAGATTACTTAGATACTTAACATCGTTGATGGATTTGGATTCCATTAACATAAAAATGGAATTTTGATAATAATAAATTGAAGACTTAGTACGTAGTAGATACCTACTTTTAGTATTTTTATCATAATTATAATACTAACATAGGATTAAGTAACTATGTTATACCTAAGTAGGTATGTATTGAAATAATACAACAAGAAGGTAAGAAGATGAAGCCGATACTTCATTTTATTTTGATTTCTTTAACCTCCAGTGGCATATCTATAGGCTGGCAGAACTGCTAAAATGCCACAAGTCCCCGGCGTAACGGAGCCCCCAGTCCGAGAGGCTGTGAGCTCAGGAGTGACCAACATTTTTTTCCATTTCATTAATTTTATATAGGTAAGCGTTTAAAATCATAAATATTACACCCAAAACTTATACAAATACTATCTTGTTAATATTAAGTTATTATTTTATTATAAACCACAGATTTTTTTTAGATTAGATATTTAGCTAAAATGTACTCACTGTGCTGTTCAGAAACCATTTCAGTGATTTAGTAAAATTAAAATACAATGTTTCAACAATTTTACTTAGGGCCCCAGTGAATCTGCCACCTCAGATGGTATAGTTACGCCATTGCCTCCCATCCATTGTTTCTATAAGTTGTGTTAAAACAGAAAAAAAAAGTGAAATATTTTGGACGCTTTACCTCCAATTACAGCAATTCCATCATCACAGGTAACGTAGCTTTTCTGTTATGTTTCACCCATAATTTTCCTTATTTGTTTAACTGTATAATAAAACCTCTGTATAGTAAACAAAGGAGACAGGAAATTACTTAATGAAGTTTCTTTATATTTAATTAAAATAACTTGTATTGTAGTAACTGTTGGTCAGTAAGTATTAAACTTTACAGAATGTTATATCATATTTGGGTATTACTTATTCGAGACGAGTGCAATGATTCCATAGGTGCTAGTATGATTTTTGACATATTAGTGTTGGCATATGGTTTGTTTTGTAATAAAGGACTTGTAAATATTTTGTTAATTTAAAAATAGTTATATGATAAAGCATCAATATTATTTGAATGTTCTACGAAGTTTTAAATGGCTGGTAGTACACAAATTTTGCAATGATTTTAATAAAATGGGTGTAATATGCATATATCATATATCTTCATTTCGGGACACAATTTCTAATTAAAAATTAAAGTGGAGACTCGATTATCCGGGCATCACTAATGTGGATTCCCGATTATGCGGAATCCATAGGTTTTAAACGTATCGTTTTTCTTCTTCCATTCCCGTGTCCAGAATTTTAACTCAACTTCGTTATTGTCCCAACAGTTCCAGCGGTTAATCGAGTCTGTACTAAAATTATATTTACAGATATTTAATAAGAATATATATAAGACAAGCCAAACATATTATTTTCAACATATAAATGAAAAAAAAACTAACATTTGAATACAATGCAATCTAACATTTCGGACCAAAATATCGATAAACATTGTCTTTTGTGAAACTATGTAATATGACAAGACTGAAATATGACAGACAAAAAATCTTTTATTTTATTTATGCATCTATATTAAATTCCCGTTTATGCAAATATTAACGAAAGGAAGCCGTAGGCAAACTATTTCTTCAATGCATTCTTTCTATTACTGAGTATGTATAATTTTTATTTACTACTAAAGTCTAAAACTAATAATAAAATAAATAAAGAAGAAAAATATTTGAAAAAATTCTTTAGGGTCCCTAACCCATCCCTATACAAGTTAATAAGTATGTGCTAACATGTTCACAATCGACGCAGATACTATAAATCTGGATGCCACGGAATATCAAATGGAACCAATTCCATTTGTGTTCTCGTCACTTCTAATTATATGTATGTTACTTTTATATTGCTGCTATTTACTGTTTAGTTACCTACTAATATAAGTGAAAGCCTAATATAATACTTGCAGTACAAGTATAGATAGTCCTCTAATTATTGGAATTTCAAATTCATAAATATGTATAAGTAATCTTGCCCAGTTGCATAAGACTATAATCTCCTTTTAAAATTTTATCCATATACTATGCTATATTCCGGGTACTCACGATATATGGTTTTGCGACGATTGTTAGATCCAGTTGCATGGACCACGGCCATGGCTCGACTGGGTCTTGAATCAAATGTCTTTTCTGTTATCGACCACGCTAAACGCTAGTTCAAAAATGTGTGGGATAATTCCCACTTATTTCACATAATTCCCAAACTTAATAGTTTGGCGCAGAAATATATTTGGCGTCCGACTTTTCGCGGTAAATGTTCGCCTTCATTTTTAACTAGATTTTGGCGTGAACACTAACAGAAAAAAAACAGTTTATCGCGAGGACCGCAACATAGAATAATATACACACTCCACAATGAGTTGAGTTTAAAAAGACATATTTATCCACATAATCTGCAGATTCGCTGTTTAAACGAACTAAAGCTATCTGTACCCTAAGTATTCACTGTCCGTATATGTTTTTTCACTAATTGTATATTATAGTTAATACTTTTATTGTAGATGTATTTTATATTATTATAACATTCTAATATTACCTCTACTGGTATAACTGAGCATATAAATTTCAGAAATGTCTATAAAAGTAATATATTATATAAGTAAAATATTCGTAAAATTTTAAGCAAATTTAAAATCTACATGGCACAATAATATACCCCATCAGGTACTTGTTGATATAGAAGCATTGGTATATAATTTGACTACGGCTCACTTTTAAAATATATATATAATATCTAAGTATAATGGATATATCCTAAATAATATCTGAAAAATTAGGTAAATTAATTATATTATTCATAACACTTCTATTTTATTAACATTATATTAACAGCAAATATTATTGAAACTACACAATAAAATATAAATTAGTAAATACAATTGACAAAATTTAATACAAAATAATTTTGCAGCGTAAACAGTATACTGCAAAAGCACATTACAGCTAGAAGAAGAATATTAAAATAGATTTCAAAATAAATCTGTTTTGTTAATTAATGACGAGAATAAAATGTAGTATAATAAAATTGTAAATAAAATACTATTTATATGGTATTATAGTTTGTGCTGTAGATTGAGTTACGCTGTAGTAAAATTTTATTTAAAGAATTCTCTTAGAAAAGCTAAGTTATAAAATCTACCTAAACCTAATAATAAATCAACGCCACTCTTCTGATTGGAAGTTATAGAAAAAATGAAATGCAGATACTAAGATACAATAATGTGTTCCAAAATGTATGTAACTATTCTTATACATGACAAGCATATTAAGATTTATCAAAAGTCAAAATGTGTATTTTACTATATTATCATTATCTTCCGTTCGTCAAAAAGTATGTATATCTATAAATATGGTTTACGTTAGTCTATCTCACAAGTTTTGTGCGCTCCAAGTCTTCATCGAGTATATAAAATGCTACGAGTCGTTACACTCAAAACTCTAAATAAATCGCGTACATTAAATCTGTTAAAACTCCGCTAAGATATAATCGTTTCTTTTTAAGAATCACGCCCTAAAACTACGAAATATAATTTGAAAATGAGATTCATCAAATAAATGCAAAAGCCGTTTCTTTACTTTTTACATACATACTATATACGCTTCCGTTACAAACTCTTATCAATACTCTTTATACCACCAAAGCTTTCAATCAGTCAGAAATGTGCGTGCCCTTACCAACATACCGTAAATACCAGTGTAACAAGTAACACGCAATACGAAGTTTATAGCGGCGAAAGTCGTCTCTAGACGCTCGCAGCCGAACAACAAATGACAAAGCGGGGTGCCGAGACGTCAAGCGAACATTAATATGTAGGACAACCTTTATAAGGTCGGGGACGAACGCACGAGCTGACGCGGTCTGGTCTGTTGACGAGAACGACGTCTTCACTCGGCGAGGTCTGCGTGACGAGGTCAGCGCAACACGAGGCACCGGGTCCAGGGCGCGAGGCGGCTGAAGGTGCCACGTGGACAAATATATCAAGGTTCACACCAGCGCGTCCTTCTCGCGCTACGTCGGCGGCCGTCAGGAATCCAGCAGGACGTGCCATTGTTGCACCTGATAAGAAGAATATCAGAACGTAACAATCAAATTAGCTTAGTTCATGTAGTATAGACAATGCGTTGCGTACATTTAATCCAAAAATGTTTTTTAAGTTTGTTATCTTATCAGGTAAAATGTACATTCTGTAAAAAAATAAAAAAAAGTTCTCATTATAGTTCAAAAGATAGAGCTCTGTTAATATCATAAACAGAGATCAATGTGACTTGTCTGCGTCGCATGCCCCGCCTACCTATGCCATCAACTAGTTAAATATCATCGCCGCTTATTGAGGTGAACAAAATATGTTAGTGACCTGCTCGCCCTGCCGCTCGCACAGCTCCTGCCAGTGGCGCTCCTCCTCGCGGCCGGAGGAACTGTGCCCCAGCGAGAACCAGCCCACCATCTCGTTGCGCTTCACGCTGCGCCGCCACCACACCGAAACCATCAGCGTCACCTCCGTCAATTGGAATAGCGCCACCTGGAAACGTTATTGTCAATTTTTTTTGATGCTACATTTTTTTACTAAATTTGGTAAATGAACACCACTTACAGATATTAGAAACACCAGAATGGACCTATGGTCTTATAAAGCGGTGGCTAGAAAGATATATTACAGCTAAGTCCTGTCAAAAAGACCTATCAAGACGAAATCATTAGTTCGTTTTCGTTTTTTTCTACTACTGCCACTTTCTCTTCCCTTCGACGACATTAAGTCTTAACATTTCTATACAATGTCACTACATACTTGGAAGATGAAAAGTTCCTTATAAAGCGGGTTGGACTGCGCGCGGCGGGTGGTAGACTTGCAGCGCCCCATCTCCATGCCTAAAGAACTGATGAGGCACAGCTTCACGTAAGTATCGGGCGCCTTGTTCGGGGACAGCTTCCGGAAGTGAGTGCCCTTGATGATCTGATGGTAGAAAAGCAGTATTGTTGGATAGATTTTATCAGCTAGGTAGCTCAATAGAAACTCTTCGACAGCTTTTTTTGTGCGCCGTCTTTCTGATAGCATAAACAAATGCTTTAAAATTATAAATTGATACATAGATAACTGTCCCTCTGTTAGATTGGAGTCTCTTATTATTCATCTCTTATTGATAACATGTTGTACATGTCTCAGTCGATGCTGGCCAAGGCCAAATTGACAGACTTCACATATGAAAATTTTACGGGGAATTCTGAGAAAAACAGGTTTCCCGTCTACATTTTTCTCTAACGAAGGAAGACATCATGAATTCAAATGCATACTAATATTACAAATGTGCAAGTGTGCGCTGTTCCATTTCACATTGAAATGGTGCTACTAATTGATATGTTTTTTTATGTGAAGATAGTTGATGGTCTGGAAAGTGACATACGCTACTTTTGATCAAGACTAGACATTGCTCCCCCTTTGCTTTGAAAGAAGATTGTATGAAAACTATCCAATAATCCTTCGTCATACAAGCTTCAAAATTGCACAATTGTGTATGTCAAAAGTGGTCCAATGGTTTCATAGTTTCCCTACAAATTTATACCGAATATCCCATGGGAACAGAGCAGTTTTCTGGGATAAAAATTATCCTAAAACCATGGTACTTACATAAACTACAAACTTAAACAAGCAATGTTAAATTTCGTGTAAATTGGTCCATTGCTTTTGGAGTACCCATACAAATTTTAACCTGTTATCCTGCGGGAACAAAGTCATTTCTTGGGATGAAACCTATCCTATAACCTTTCTCGGGTTTTAGACTTCGATTATGCCAAGTTTCATCTAAATCAGTCTAGTGGTTTTTGCGTGAAACTTGAACAGACAGACAAACAATAGATCCAAAAAAAGGTTTTGTTCTCTATATCGATAATAAAGTCTTCCTGCATCAAAATTTTCAAAAAATATTGATTGTAAGGAATTGACCTTGATAAAAGTTTATTATAAGCATTGATTGGTACCACGGGGGTGGAGCCGTGGACGGGCCCTAGCTTTTTATACTTTAGAAATCTGCGTGCAGAATATCACAGTCCGTAACTCAGGCCCCATTCCTGGTATCCGTGATTATCTGAACTTACCTCAACGCTAAGATGTCCCGTGGTAGAGCTATACTGCAATCCCAGCAGCAGTTCTGGGGCGGAGCGCGCGCTGCAGCAGGAGGAGGCGGAATCGGAGCGCGCCAGGCTGCAGGCCTCCCCGCCGCCCGCTCCCGGGGTCATCACCGTCGTGATGGACGACGGGCTTGCCAGCACCCCGCTCATTGAGCTGTTAAGCTCCAGCTTGGGGAGCTGGAAGATACACAAATATTATGAAGAGGCAAGATTTGATTGTTTGTTTGTTTGCGGCGAATAGGCTCCAAAACTAACTTTTAAAAAATCTTTTACCATTAAAATCCTACATTATCCCTGATGAACATGAGCTATAAAATATTTGCTACGAAAACGTTAAGGGTCCGTATGAAAACTTAGATGATGTTACCCAACGTGTGAAAACAATACGACGTCAATATCTACAAATAAGTTTACGATACCATGTACTATACATCTAGCTGTTCAGGTATGTTACAGTAACTACTTTATTCTGGCTCCTCCAAGTGAAGCGAGGGCAGTTTCTATAACTAAATATTTTTTCAGTCACTAGTTGCTTCGAGGAGATTAATATTTTAGCTATGAGGTCGCCCTTTAGTTAGGTCCAAATTGTAATGATTAATACACTTATAATTCGAGATGTGATATAAATTTAGGTAAAACCATGTGTCTGTGGTTTAACCCATTAATGGGCCACTAATGAGCGAACGCTCCTGCTCACTGAGCAGGCCTGGAGCTACCTCCTCACTTCTCCAGGGAGGATTGATGGAATGCGTATTAGTAGACTATTTACCTGGATAAGCCAAATATCGAACCCCGTTTTTTCTTTGGGTCAATTTCGAACCCAACCATTCATTCAACCAACTTGTCCTTAATAGGCAGTCATGAAGCAAAGAAAAGAAAGTGACGAACCTGCAAACTCGGCTGGTGGTGCTGATGGTGCTGTCGAGGCATGAGTTGGAGCCACAAGTTGTTCTCCAGCTCAAAATTGAGTGTAGTAAAGCTCACACTGGCCTCTCCCAGCAGCCGCTGCCGACGCATGCGTTCGCACCCGTAAATACGGATACGAAGTCCCAGCCCGTGCACATCCTCTGATTATAATAAATAGAAAAAGATATTTGAATAAAATTAAATACAGTTGTAGTTTTGGACAAAATTGAAATGCAATTTACCCTTTACTAATCTACAGTAACAATAGATAAGTACGTTATTGAAACCATCTACAGTCAGGCCGCTCAAATAATATATTTCTTAAACCTGTGAATTCGTCATGACTGTGTATCTGGATGTAAAAAAATCTATAATAAAAAAATACATTTTGTATGTATTTTTATACATATTCAATTTAATTTATATTCTGTTATTTTTATAGGAATTATATTTCAATATAATCAATAACTATTGACAACGTAAATAATTTTTTAATGAATCAATTAATTGAATAGAATCGTCAAAATATATAGTATATGTTTCCTTACTGCATCGGCGTTAAAGCTATCAATGTCTGTAA
>DWJZ01002254.1:0-19997 GCA_018249125.1 Asbolis capucinus
GAGCACGTATTTAAATTTCACTCTTTTACTATAAATAAATATAATATCAACAAAAAAAAAACGGAATGTCATACGAAATTTTGAGTTTATGTCATCTTAACCAAATCCTTTTAATCCTTATAATAAATAAACTTTAAATTGCACAAGGATCTTGTGTTACTTGGACTCTTCAATCATTTTGATTAAGAAGACAGTAATTGTGAATATGTGCTCAGTATGAGGGCTACAGTTAAATGCTAAACGTAATCTGCAAGCAATTGACCTACTTTGTACTTATGTATAAAATGTAAATATGCAATCGTAAATATATACTAAATTAGTTCCCAATAACCTATCTATGCACAATCCTCAAGTCATTTGGCAATTGGTAAAAACTCACAACACAAGTGTTAGGCGTAATTCATTTACCTAATATGTCCTCCAGAGATAATTCATAGATAGATTATTAAAAATAGCAGCTGGAAACACAAGCTCTATCTAACCTTTATCTATCTAACTTCTCATTTAAATAACAAAGGAAATCTGAATAGGAAGCAGTGTTTCTTTTTAAGGAAGAATTAATTATTTTTAAGTTTATTGTTAAATAACAAACATTGTTATTAAACAACACAATAGTCTTTAAGATGTTCCTAATACCGAGCACATACGTCATTTTGGAATATTCACAGTTAATGGCGAATACACTAAGACCATCAAAAACTATTTGGCCACATATACTGAGTATTATTTAGACCGAGAACTTACATATTCTAATCTGTTTGGGGATGCACGGCCCTTGTCTTACAAGCAAACATGTAGGGCTCAATAGCTGCACCCTCATTTCCGACACGTTCTATAAAGTAAGAGCATTGGTATAAAAAAAATTTGGTAAAAAAACATAAATGCTATAACTATAATACAGCTACCAAACCATGGAATGTTCGTGACGTAAACTTCACAATAATCTCCTTCAAAGTCTAATTTAAAAAAAATATAAAAAAATGACAACTTACTCTACGAGTTCTTATGTGTAAATATAGTCACATTAAATATCATATCAATAATGTGACAATTATCATTTTTGTCGTGGTTGATTATGCAGACTTATATCTAGTGGAATGTAAAGATTTAAAATTCTTATTCATGACAAGAGAAATTATGTTAGTTATTACCCCTTAAAAATAATGGTTAGAAATACCCAAACCTTCATAAAATACATCAATAATAAATTGGACGTTTCAAAAAAAACTGTTTTTTTAATTCCTACCTTAATCGCGATACAGGCGCGATATAAAGCCGAAGACATCAATGCAAAATGTGCTAAGTCTTAGAACACAAATCAGTCCGGAGTAAGATATGAAATAATAACTTGTCAAAAAATAATGATTTATAAAATTCTATGGCAGACAGAATCATTTGTTCTTAATAGAGGCGGAACTTTTTAACTGTTTTAGATTAGACAAGAACCTATATATATGACGTATGATTAATTAAAAAACATCAAATTATAAAAGAGACACCGCTCTATGAGCATAGACCCAACATTAAAACCACTATCGCAGTATAAGGTGTCCACTTGACCTTCATCTTTAGAAGAGAGCTAATGACTACATACTTTTCGTATCCGACTTCAAAACGATGGGAAAAGTCTTTCTTAAATTAAAGCTTCAAAACGCTGGTAAAGCAAACCAGAACAATCAGACCCATGGCTTCGCTTAAAGATATTGTCAATTGAAATAATCGGTTTCACCAACTAATTATAATTTAAGCCTGTCGATTTGTTGTCTTCGCGAGATGCCTAAATATGCATTCGTTAGGCTTGGCCACAATAAAACTATGGTGAACAAAAAAGAAACAATATCTTACTAAAACAGTCGTTTCAAATTGAGGTACGAAATTTTCTTAAAATAATTAACAACCCTTGCATTAAAAAAAAAAAGAATACATTATTACTGGACTAAACTTGTACGTATAAAAAAATTGTTCTGCTCTACTCAAAACGTTACTTAATGTGATCTTAATATTAGAAACTTAAAATACTAAGTAAAGCATGTTTATAAATGAATATCATACACAATATCGTATTTGTACTACGTAGGTTATGCGATGAAATGCATACGGTCAGTTTTAATCGCAATAGGCCGAAGCCGTACCGCGGAACGAATCAGAAGTTACTTATTTTTGTACTTCAATGGCAACGTTATTGTTAAAACCTAATTGTTTCAATTGAGCTGCCTAATTACTTGTACTTTTCACAGTATGTGTTATTTATGTGAAAAACTCTTGTACTAAACACAACACGCTGGCTAACGTCATGCCTTAAAAAAATTTAAATAAAACCATCGCTTAGTGGACTAATGTTGAGATTCAATGACGATACGTTACTGTATCACATATCAAACGGTCAATAGATAAAATGATTCGATTAATAATATAACATATTTTTCCCAACTCATACACAGATTGTGATTAAAAATAATGGACATACGCTAAGTACTGTTAAGAGGCATAAATCATTTGGATCACACCCTGTCTGCTAAACAGGTTTAATTCTACGCGATGTGACAGACAAAACATCTCCATTTACCTCGTCTCCAAAATATAAAATAGTACTTCACTCAACAAAGCCATTCAAACGACTGAGTCAAAATTGTCGATCGAAACATGTTTATCGATACTGAATAGAAAGATTGAGCATTCGAATTGCATATCGAGTTCTACAAATTGAATCTTAACATAATTTTCTACCGAGTAATATGATTGTACTTCTTACTTCTAATACACCGACGACTACTACATATTACATTATAAGATTCTTGACTAAAGACACTCAGAAATGTTGATTAATATTGGATTAACTATGGCTAATTTCATTAAATTCGATTGAAGTCCCGTGCACAATTCTAATCCCTAAATCGAATATTATGGATAACATCATCAAACTTAGAATGACGTCCATTATAAGGGGTCAATTGTTTTGCCAAGTTACATTAATCGAACAAAGCACTGGACCATATCAGACACAAAAAGATCAATCCTAAATACAATCGAAAAAATGTTTGAATTAATTAAAACCTATAGAATAAAATCAATATTCTGCAATTGTTTTAATTACAGAAATCGTCAAAATCGTGTGCATGTCATCAAAAGCGTGTAACCTGAACTTATACATAAAAACTATCGCATTTATTTTTAGTAAGGTATGGAGTCCAATATCAATATTCGAATATTTCTACTGTCTGTTGTCACATTTTTCGTACGTAATTTCTAATTCTTTGAGCCGAATCGTCATCTTTACACATGTCTACCAAATAATCATTAGTCAAATTTGGACCATATGCAAAAGACAGTAGAATAAAGTTTTCGTAATACAAATAATGGCACAATACATCATTATCATTATAATTTTTATATATGTTTTTACGTATTTTAAATTGATACCGCTAAAATGAGAATCAAAATACGGTTTTACAATATTTTTTAAATGAAGCATTACCCCCTTTTACGAAAAAACTTTCAAAAAAATAAAATGCATAAATTACTTAATACCTTCAAACTGTATTGCTTCACCTGCATCAGTTAGATGACAATAACTATATATGTCAAAACCGAGTTATTTTCTTTTCTTATACTTGTTTATTGTATTCAAAATTAGTACAATATCTATGCAATGATAAGTACTTAATTAACGCGTTATAACTGATGTAGTTGTAGCATAATATATAACAAAACATAACTAAGAAAGCGTTTATGTTTTTCAGTCATGAATAAATGTTTATTTTTTTTAAATGACAAAAGCAATGCGTGGTTTAGATTTGGTACACACTCATACATATATGTGCGTATGTATGAACATAGACTTTACTTAAACTTCGTCTGCCAAAGTATCACATAAAAGGGGGTTAGATATATTTTTTAATTCTTAATTAAATTTGCAGGGACTCGCTAGCTCAGAACTGAGGTGAATGATTTGGGATGTTGAATACACTTAGCATAATCACTATCGAAACAGTATATTTAACACTCAATATTTTAAAAAGTAATTCACATTTAATAAGTTATTCAATTGAAAAGCAATAATATCACTCCCAAGTCGCGTGACACTAAACCATATGACGTCACTTCTTATTTTAGCTCTATTCAGACTGTACGTATTCACAATCATAGTTGACAGTTGTCGAACTAATGACGTCATAACGGTCACGTGTTCTACGTTTCTATATTTACGTAGTAGATTTTTAAAATCCATTTAAAATAGGGGTAGTTTTAAAAGGATTTTAAAAAGATTCTTTCAAAGGTATTTTGGTCCGACACATGGGCTAAACAGTGACTTTGCCAAAACCATTCAACATCCCAATTGCTCAGTATTTGTTTATATTCCCTATTTTAGCGGTTCACATTATATAATTGGCGCGATACTAATTTCTCAAAGCAAAGTCATCGTTGAAACATTTAAATTTCATTAGGGGGTTTCCTCTTCCTGCGGCTGTTATTATTACGGCGTCGAGGACGGGGACGCGGTTTTTTTTTTGGTGTCTGTGTCTTGCTTTGCATGCGAAATATCATGTTTTCATCGAAGTAGCATTGTTGAGTGAAGAGACTGAAGAGTTTGTACGGATCAGTGAGGTCGTATTCATCGTCGTCGTCATCGTCATCATCATCATCATCATCGTCGTCGTCGTCATCATCATCGTCATCATCATCATCATCACCGTCATCTTCATCGTCGTCGTCGGGCGGAGCGAACTGGTTGGCCGCTAATCATATGTTGTCAATGTCGACCTCGCCGGGGAGCAGAATGGGCTCGGGAGTGGCGATCGCGCTGGCACTTCCACTTGACTTTGGCGTCGCGCTGCCACTCTCAGCATTGGCATTAGCGTTGGCACTGGCATTGGCATTGGCGTTAGCAGAGGCGTTCACGTTAGGGTTGGCGTTAGTATTAGTGTTAGAATCCAGAGCCGGGGTAGAAGGGCCATAACTGTAACACAAGATTTTATTAAATTCATAGGTTTCTTGCATCGTTGTCTACTTGTATATACTTCAACGCACGCATCAGAGCATGAATTAAATTAATCGCACAGACAATACATGTAATATAGTGAAAAAAACAAGGGGGTTTCCCACGGTTCATGAACCACCCATGCCTCAGCACAGTAGAAGTAACGCGATAGAAGTCATGGCGTCAGCAAATATTACAAATTATATCTTAATAATATTACAGCTATACCTACGCCACGATTCGAAAATAATGTTTACCATACAAACTTGTGAAATTTGTATGTCGAAATTTCTTTTCGTCGTGACCGAGATATAGAGAATTTACTGGAATCATTGTTGCAGTGCGAGGCCTCGGGCGTCCACAAAAATCAATACCGAAAGAAGCCAAGTTTACGAATGCACATTGGTCCATATTCCACATTTAAAATTTAAACCTGTATCGCATAATCGCGCGCAAACTTGCAACCTTAATGAAAAATACAAAAAAATGCATCAGCTTTTCTACTATAGGCAATGCTTCAATATTATTTACAATTAATATACTGATATATATTCGCAGCGTTAATACTAATACATTGTTATTGAATTGTTAAAAGCGTGTTTTAAAACGTGTATATATACCTAATATACCTAAAATTTATTTGAGTGTACACCAACGAGGGTAACTTCTTTTATTTAGAACGTAGTTAAATTTATACCTGTCACTTATAAAACTTACGTATTAAGTGCTTTTTATAAAAAAATAAATATCTCAAAACTATAAAGAACAACAATTTGAAACTTTTGCGTTTCTAATTATCTCTTCAACTATTTTCCACGATTATTCTATCGATTATATTCGACGATTTTTATTATCTATTTATGTCTGTTTACATTTGATTCGTAACTTCCAAGTGGAATTAATAATTGTTCGGAATTAGTAACTGATTCTAAACTGATCTAAAAAAATGCATATCAGCAGCTCAGCTGTTAAATAAATATGCCTTTAAAGAACATAATATTAAGTCACAATTCGCAACCGCTTTAGAATTTTTAATATACGCAATAATCCGCTTACTGTTATTTTCAAAGAAATATAGAAAAATAGACATGGCAGAGGCGCAATTAAAAAAACCGATTAAAATATTTGTGAATTAATCACTTTAGCGCTACAATAAAAATACCATTCATATACATATTATTATATGTAATATCGATCAAAATACGCAGCGAGCAGTATTAATTCCTTTCTAAAATATCGAATGGCTTAAAAGTCATCTTTAAAGAAATTGTCTTTAACGATTCATTTTACTAATCCTTCGGTTCCAAACATGGATTCTATCGTTTGATTAAAAAGAGGGATTTTAAAAAGGTGTTATTTTGTGAGGCAGTGAGAATAAAAGACGTGTTCTCACGTATATCCTTTGAAAGGAAAAGATTAAAATCCTAGGGAGAGCATCTTTGCAAAGAGACATGTAAAAGGGAACTTATCCTAAGCTTTACGTTCCTTCAACCTCAGCTCACTGATTACACGATACTCTCGTAATAAAAACATAAAATAGGAGTAACCTACAATATCTACTAGTTTTTACTATAATACTTATACTACTTTTCTACGCCCAGCTCTAAATATAAAAAACGAGGCAACTGAGTACAAGGATATTGTTACCTTGATTTTATATACCTTAATTTAAAAATACATATATTTTATATATTTAATTTAAATACCTTATAAGAAACCCGTTACGTCGTATTTCAGAGTACATAAAGTCGTCGATCAGGGTGGTTATCGTCAGCTTAAAATAGTTTCTATGAGTTGCCACTGACCCGAGAAACGTGAAAGAGTTGTGTTCTATGCCTTATCAGTGATGAGGAGACCTATGTTCAATACTAGACCCAAGTTGGAGACAAAACAGTTTAATAATAATATATATATGTCAAATTTACGTATGTAATCATTTATATATAATCACGTCATACAGTATACACGTTGAGACATACAAAATTGCAATTAAGTAACAGAAATGTTACATTTGCATCAACTTATAAACCTATCGTATCTCAGCTTGACATTCTCCATCAATCTAAATATTGTTTTTCAGTACAAACCTTTTCTTTTAAGTAAAAAAAAGAAAAATTAAAAAAATAAGTTGGATTTAGTAGACACTCAATTTAATTATAATGGAGATACAACCCATTGGCAGTCTGGAGGTTGAATTCTTTTGAAACCGTTGGCACCCGAATCGTGAGTACCTCAGAGTACTTTGTGAATTTTTTACAATTCCTATAGTATCTCTTAATTTTTAAGCTGATAAGATAGTCCAAAAATAACCTATCAACTTATTAAATTAAATGTATTAAGTAAGAAAATATGTAATTCACCAAATCTTCAAATATAAGGCTTTGTAACCGGAACAATGAAATTACCCGTTAACTTTTACAACAAAGTATCAATCATAAAATATTTACATTAGAATAGTACCAAGTTATTATATAATTTGATCCTCAGTACCACACAAAATAATTATTCGAATATGAAATGAACTCACTGATCAAGATCTCTGTAGTCAGTGCCGGGTGATGCTTCCGAACGCCATTTACCGCCGACCATGTTTTGTACACTAAAACATATTATGTGCAGACGGCCGTGAGCCAAAGAAAGAAATAAAACAAAAGAAATATAAAAAAAAAACATATAAAGAAAAGAACATCACGAAAATATGGCTTATTGTACAACACTTTCAAATACAGATACTAATAGGGGAATTAAATTATCTATGTGGAATGTTTTCTTTAAAAACTTACTACATTTATATGCTGATAAGCCATATTACCGTGATATTACTGCAAGAATATTACTATAAAAAAAATCTTAACAAAAATGTAAAACCATAAAAATATATGTACTTTCATTCGAAAGGTTTTAGTAAAATCAAAAATCTCACTATCTTTTAAAAACATACAACCTAACCTACCCTAACCCACCACCAAGTTAATTATACTATAATCCATATTTCGACGGAGCAATTTTATGAACAGTATTAAACTAATATTTGCCATATATTAGGTGAATTTAATAATGAAAGATTTCAATGCCAAGTCATGTATGTCGATTTGAGGATGAAAATAACAGAAAACATATACGTAAGTAAACCAAAGTAGGTAAGTTAACATTGTAATTCACAATATTTTATAGTTCTCAAAATCAATAAACTTTTATATATAACAAACTTTTTAGCAAAAAAACACTATAAATCATACAACACATACAATCGTCATTGATTAGAAAATCTAGTTACAATTCAGCTGACCGGCTGACTGGCCGTGTCCTTGCAACATATATTATTTTTATAAACATTTCCATCGAATTACAGATTGTAGTACTCATAAAAACAATAACAACTCACACTTGCCGCATTTGATCGCCTTGGTTACCGAGCTGTGCTAAGTACGCCGCCTGTTTTCGATGATGGTACATGTGGACGCGTAGACAGGACGGATTCCTCATTCGTTTCTGGCATATATCGCATTGTAGCGTACCCTCTCTCGTATCGTGTTTGTCGCGTATGTGGACTTTCAGATTGTATCGGTTCGCGAAGAATCGATGGCAGGAGGGACATTTAACGCCGCCAGTTTTACAATTCCACGCTGGTGATCAAGAGTTTATACTGCCTATAGTATTATTCTACGATTCTTTTATAAAATTATTTAATAAAACTATCTAGATTCTGATAAAAATAAACTTTAAAAAATAAAAACAAAATGTCAAATCATAATAAAAATAAAACAATTTAATCAACTGAAATTATGTGTAACCAATGTGAGGTAAATACTTCTTTATTATACTCGTATTTATCTGTCATGCGAGAGATCTATTATAAAGAAAAGATTTCGTGAAACCTTTTTTATTTTTTTATATTATATATCTGTTATAAGTATTCGATAATTCTTAGGTAGAAATTATGTGACTGTACTAACATTATAGTACCATTCTTGTATCTTAAAATATTACCCAAATCATAATAATAAAAGTATTATCATAAAAAATTGGATGTTGAGAGAATTTTACTTTAAATCTTAAATTAAGATACAGTTTTGTAATATGTTTTACTACTTACTAGTTTCTTTAGCTGATTCTGGCAAAACCAATACGTTATTAAACACGTCGTTGTCGAAGTCAATCAGAGGTTCACTGAAATTTCCGAAAAAAAAAATAAACATAAAAATAAAGAAAACAACAAAAAATGCATAAAAAATAAACAAAAAAAAACCGCCTGAAAGTCCTGAAAATCCCGAAACATAAAACTAAAATAATAATAAAAGGCTTGTGCTCATTAAATCAAAAATAAAAAAGTAAAAATGAAATGAGTGCTGCAGTTTTGTATTATCCAATATTTTTATATCATATTTTGTCTTTAACATTAATGAAAGTTAGCCAAGATAAATAATTTGATAGAAAAATAATCAAATTGGCTTAACATGTTAACAACTTGACGTCAGCTACAGAATCCTTACATTGTACTTCACCTGACACTCAATGGCCGTTTTTTTTTATCTTCAAAAGTTATCAACCGATATTTTTTTTGGTTGAAATATTCAAAACTAAGGTTTATAACGTAATTAATCTATCATACTATTACACGTGTGGCTATACCGCACCATCCGACAAACGTCTTCAAAACCTGAATCACGCATACTGTTTTTTTAGAGGCTCGCATAATACATAATATTATATTTTTAAAATTTAAAACTTTTAAACTTAAACTTTAACGGATAACATGAAGAATCCCAGAAAATTATTTTATCCAGTGGCATTCTACAAGTGTCCTAGTATTTGATACAAAAAGAAACAATTCAAGATATGAAATTACTGTTATGGGAATAAAACTGATATTATTTAATTACAAAAATAGATAGATTCATTTCAATAACAAGATGTCCCATTACGAAGGGGATGCGACAAATGGGGTGGTTGACGCATCCCCCTCGCAGACGGCTCAATGCAGCGAGATGGTATTGCTATGGAACGGGGAATCAATACGGATTTCAGGTAGACAGATATATACCCACCTAGCGGCAAACACCGAACCCTAGAATTAACACCCTTCGTGCACCCCGTCCCGTTGCTAGGCGACGATAAAAATCAATACTGTCTCCAGCATCCAGTCCATGCGTATTTGCCTAGAGTACCTATTGCTACATGAGTACTATTTATTGGGTACTAATTATTAATTCAATTTTTAAATTAAGCCAATCTCAAAAGCAATAATATCTGTAGACGGTATAATCATTTCAAAATGTACATATATTCTCAACTCTAAGCTAGTTCAAGTCCAAGAATGTTCCTAATCAAAATCGAGAGGAGGGATCTGCTCCAGAAGATAACACCAACGTTGCTTTGGTATAATTATGTAATTAGATATAAACTGAAATTTCAAGTTTTCATATAATTACATAAACTATATTTTCATATAATTATATAAACTATAAAGTTTATGTAACTACTTTCAATTTAAGTATGTATTTGTTTTCGATTATGAAGTTTCCTTCATATTTTAACGAAATTGTGAGTTGTCTTTTAGATAAATATAACGCGAGTAAAAAAATCAAGCGTGTATGTATATAATTCATACACATTTCGAGAAAATGAGATAATAATAATTATAGCAAACGCATTCATTCATTATATACACTGCAGTAAACCCCGATACTCATACGTCGCCAACTCGAATCGAATTCGACTCGAATATGCCGAGTATAAATATTCACGCCGTTGTATCATAGTAAGGCGTTCTGCCAAAACATTACACAACGAGGGGACGATTTGAAGTTTATGATTCTAAAAGTGTAACTCGAATCGATTGGTGATTGAAACTCTAGAACGTGCCGTGTACATACAACAGTGTATGTCTGACACTGATTAAATTATAACTTTATCTTCAGCAGCAATATATTCTAATTAAGGAGACAACACATTTCTCGGCGTCGTCAAACCATGCGTGTTGGTCCCTTTTCAAAGTGCGATGTAATTACATTAATATGAAACATTACATTGAAAACTAGAATGTTGAATAACGTTGAAGGCAAACTGAATTCTAGTTTTTCATACAAAATAAACTCCTTATCGTCTTTCCTCTCCAAATATTTTTTCTCGTGTATTAATTAGTTTCACTACGTTTCACATCAGTGTTTGAAAAAACTAAAACAATTCTCGGCAATATGAATGAGCACGACAATAAATCTATATATCATACGAGTATGTGGAAATCTATTAAATGTCCATACGTACAAATGTACATACGATAGTGAGAAATTTACTTTCTTATACCTCGTTCTTATTCCTTTTCCTAGATCGGAAGCCGAATTCTAGATTTATCCTAAAGATTACTTTACTTAAATACACATTTCAAACTTACGCACGAATGTTTAAACCCTTTGCATTAGATTTAAATTTAGGTTTAAATAAAACATAAAGACATGTTTAGATCAAGGTAACAATCTCCAAAATTTCATGAATATCAACATATTTACGCATCGTTTCTTAACGGGACGTAGACGCCGAAATGAGCTAGGGGAAAATTATATAAAGAACATCCACGTTTCCCTAAAATATTAGCAATATAAATAACAATTAACTCACCCATCAGAAGCATATTCGGTATTTTCGGGATGTGTCGGGCTGTTGTTGACGGCGCGAGTCTTCTTTTTCAGGTTGCTGTTTTTCGGCGGGTTATTCTTCAGTAAACTGTTAAATAAAATATAATAATATTTAAAAGTGTAACTAATAAGTACAGCAGTGGCAAAATAATTAAAAACAATACAAAATTAATTACCGTTTCAATGGACTGCGAGCGGTTTCTTGCGGTAGGATCGGTTCGATGGGTGCCTCAAATGCATAAGTGTCTTCGCCACCGGGCATCCATTCAGCTTGATTTTCAGGTGGCGGTTCGTTTCTCAGCCTCGGCGATACAATCATTGGGGGCGGTGGGGATTCACTTCGCTATAATCAAACAATAACATTGTAAACAAAAGTGCATGCAACATGAATTCGAAAGTCATCGAAAACAATCCAATAAACAACCGTACCATACGTATTCTACTAAGATAATACATCAAAGTCATAATGATCATCTTGGTCTCAGTAATTAACGCACCCATCATTTTCGTCAAAAATCTGCGCTGCACTAACTGGGCGGAGGCAAAGATTTGTATTTAAATGGAAGCGGGGTGGCTGGGGTGCTACAACAGTGCACACGCGCGCGCATCGAGCTTTACCCCCCTTCGAGACCGTTGTGGGCGAATACGCCCGCCCTTTGTGTTGTATAAACAAATTTGTCTGAATACGTTATGCAATTCAATGCCCTGCATTATTAAAAAGACGAGCTTATAGATATTTAGAATAAAAGTAACTGTACAATGCTGTTATTAAAATACAACTATAGCTACTTGGGAAGTTATAGTATACCCATGTCGTCCATATCTTCAATTAGAGATTAGCGTTAAAGACACAATCGAGGATTTCTTGACTATCTATTTATTTCAAAATATACATATATTCTATCAAAATTCAATATTTTTTTACTGCAACGTCAAGGCATGTAGTGTGTCATATAAAGCCAAAGTCATGTATCAAATATATCAATAGCAATTTTCGCCCCTTAATAACTTAAAACCAATGAACGGACGAAATAGGATTTCTAGCCGAACCCGAACCTTCGATTTATATACATATGTATATCATTGGATTATTCATTTATAAAATAAATATCAATTATTAATTGAATCCCCTTCGGATTGTTTTGGTTGCTAAATTGAAATTCTTCATCACAATCACCAAAAATTGTACCTACTAATAAGTATAAGTTATTCATGTCAGAGTAAGATAATGTAAGAACTGTAATATTATTTTTATTATTATTAAATAATTATGCCTGTGTTATGAAATAAAAAGATTTAAAAAAAAAAAAAAGCCCTACCATCGAGCGGCTGACTTCTGTAAACCTTTAACGACAACCCGGTAGCTGAGCATGGGACCGAGGTTCGTATTCTAAGTCGCTCCAATACGTTGGTTATTTATTATTTTAAGACTAAATCATGAAAGAATTGCCTTACTCGGGTATGGTTTCAGCGAGGCTGAAGTCTCGGCCTGTAATTGGCAGAAACCGATACTCTAGCCAAAACAAGATTTATTGGCCGAAACTAGCCGAAACCGAAACCGAACCTTCAGTCGGTCACTATTTAAAACTAAGAAATTTACAATGTTTCGTATTTTAATATTCGATGATATGATTTTTTTAACGCATTTCTGGAGAATAGGACAACAGCTAAATGAAGAATGTGATAAAATAATGATAACGTAGAACAAGAGATATATTCTCCGTTGAGATAGAGAGAATAAGTTCCGTTGAGATATAAAGAATAAAAAGAGATAGTCATATATGCTACATACATACATCATCTCTGCTAGAAACTTCTAATAGTGTGATTCGTTAGAGTCTCAGGAGCTGGGATTATTCTAGTAATGATTTTCAGAACAATAATTTCATAAAGTCGTCCATAAAAATGCTTTCCTAGACCGAAGGGGCTAGTCATATCAAGGGTCTTCTCCTAAACAGACAGAACCCACACCCTTCTGGTTGGGAACTTGGCCAGATGAATATTTAGGTAAGAAGAAGGAGTGACAGGAAACCTCGAGACAAAATGAATTCTAACATCATCATCCTACTATCATGCAAAATACTTGGCCACCTAACAGTTGATGAAATGCATCATCATTGGGTGTAAAATCCAACTGTCTTATGTGTCTTTCTAGGAAGCTAGATTGCATCACCCAAACATGGTAAAGTTATTAAATATAAAAAAGGAAATACATTTTAAAATTTCCTAATTGAAAACACATGCGATTGAATATTTATCAATTATGTACATTGTATTACCAGAGTACTACAAAATAATCCACACATACATATTAATGATAGTAGGAACATCCTACATCAGTTTTGGACATGCTTGAGGTTCTTCAAGAAACATGGTTTTCACACCTTTCTTGTCCTGCAATACATTGGTGATGCTTTGGTGGTGCCGGCTTTTCTCGTCCGTATAAATCTTGAACCCCATGTTATATAAAATGATACTTTATAAGTTGATTTTTACCTGTGATCAGTCTCTTTGTTTGTTTGCTTTAGGAATAACAACAAGCTTTCTCCGAATTCTGAGTTTAAGAAGTATTACTCACCTCTCTGCCACTCGTCAGCCCTTTGACCTGGAGAAGTTCTGCAGTGTGTAAGAATGCTGATAGCTCAGTTTGGCGAACATGTACTTCTCCTCGATACATGAACTGAAGTAACTGACGTAGCTCTTGGTGGGCTACATCTTTCAATATAACGATGGGATGCTCGCAAGGGTTCATCTATTGGCAACAGAATAAAATTTTCGTTGAATATCACACATGAGTCTAAAATTTGGGAAATACAAAACTTATACATCTACCCGCTGGATTACTACTAACATGCCGTGGGGTTATATTTTTGAGATATTTCAAAACAGCAAAACCATATAAAAATGATATGAATTACACATGAATAAACAAATCATCTTGTTTTACTCAATTTTATTTCAATGTAGTTTTTTACACAGCATCCTTTTATCATTTTAAGGACAACTTCAGGGGAATAAATTAGGAGTGAGACTGCCCACTCGCTGGATACCACTATAAAGATGCAAACTGTTCTGTTGCTCAACGCACTTAAGAAAAAACAATTTCTTCTACTTCTGGTAACTATGACAGCATTTAATTTACACTCTTGAATATAATTGAGAGATTAATGGCCAACACAAGTGTCAGTTTCTTTTTTGGACTGTCCAAAGGCCTCTGACATTGCTTAACAACTGCTATTCTCTTACCCACCCTTGCATAGCTTCATTGATCATTTATGATCAACGTAAGCCATTGGGCTATGTATGCATTTTCTGTCAGTAAACTTTTAGTAGTTTAACATTAATTATAAACTTTTAACAGTTAAACATTATTTATGTACATATTAACTTCAACTTATCTTTGAGGCATGCTATAAGAGTGATGTTTCACTGGTATAAGATACTATATAATTATGCTGCATTTTTTTATCATTCACTATTATCTTTATTTGTGACACAAATAGTGATAATTAATTTAAATTACATATACTTTTTGATAATGTACTATTTAAAAAAAAATGTTTTTACTTCTGAAACTTTTTTGATATTTTATTACTTGCTAGCATTACTTAAATTTATATGTAAATGAAAAATAAAAGACAAATAAAAATAACAAAATTGAACCGACTTACTTTTCAAGACTGACTATTAAATGATAATATTATACTACTGCTACAATAGGAAAGAGACAGAGATACTATACCAAATGACAGATATATCTCAAGAGAATATTATTAAACAATAACTAAATACCAGAGATTTCTTCATATTTGTTGAAGATTAACGATCTGTTACCATATTCAAATATTTCTATGATTAGTGCATATTATAAAATCAGTTTTTATGGATGAAATAGTAACAGGTTTAGTTTTTCATTCTAATATCTTTGTTTTGTTGACATTTTGTATTCATTCCTTTTATAAAGTTTTGAACTTATACTAAGGGGAATCAAGTCTATTTCATGTGATTATGCATTCACTAAACATATTAATATGAAATTTATCCCTACAATTATGATCTATAATCAAGCTGACAGCAAATATTAAGAACTCACGATGAAAAAAATGCAATCATTAAATTAATGTGTAGATGATTGTAGATTTTATATTATTTTTATAACTTTATAGGTGAATAGTTTCAATACTTTACTAATAATACATATAATCATTTTACAAACATCTTTATCTCCCTTTACATTAGGAGTTATTAAGGCCATAATTGAAAAACAGTCTTTTAAATATAGACAACAAACAGAAATAAAAATTTATATAGAACAGTTTCATATCCTTATAAAAGTTATTTATATAAGAATAATAAATTTGTTGCAACATATATAATCATATACATGTAAGTACTTCATACTTACACTTGTTTACAGTAAAATAATACTACATATGATACAGCATAAAAGATTAAATAAGGCTATATATGAATGAAGTAGGTATTTAACATATTATGTACTCAACCTGTCTCAATTAATGAGAGTTCTAACAATAATGTGGAGGAGGAAAATAAGCAATAGGTATATAGTAATAAAAGTGAGTCATACCTTGAAAAGTTCCTTGAAATACGGACTGCAGACGGACAGGATGAGCTTATGTGCATGCACATACTGTCCGCCCGCAGCCAACGTAACGTCCACCAGATCCTCTCCCTCCAGCAAGGCTTGGAATGACTGCGACAGATTGGAGTGGAAATCGTTCCACCTTAAAGAAAATTGCTCGGGCATCGCCATCCCGTCCCAAAGACGGCAGCGTTCGCTACGAACTGCTGACGCCTCACCGCCTGCGATCTATGTACGACTAACTGTACACCCAACTTTCAGTCTACTACGCGTCCACACAATGAAACATTGCACCTACTGAAATTGACTAAAAATGCGCATCTCTATTCCTTCACAGATTTCAATATATACAAATACGTAAATTTACAACATCATTAAACATTATAAGAGAGGCAATACGCTTTTATTTGGGAGAAAATCTTATAACACTACTATTGATTGATTGGCATGGCAATACACGGAAACAAACAGTATCAAAATGTCGCTAGCCTCACAAAGAAAGAATGCACAGATAACAAAGACAAATTAAAAATGGGTGGCGAATCAAAACAGATTACGAGAAATAAAATACCTGATTAATTTAATCAACGATTTATTTGTTATTAAAAATGCTGAATATTTGAAATATAACTGTAAGTATTAATATCTATTAATACTTAATATTATTTTTATAAAGTTCTATTCTAAAACAGGTACAAAATTGTTCAGAATTGTGGATCCACATATGTATCAGGTGTAAATAAATTTACATTTCAATATCTACTACACATATCAATATTTACTTAACCACGGCAGAATTTATAACAAACTCAGAGTTGAGCGCCTGTGTGATTGTGTAATAGGCATTGTAGTTAATTGATAATGATTGTGGAATTTGTTGAGAGGAGTCAGTATAACCCACAATCCCATAGATGGATTGTCTATGATCTTAGTGATTGACTTAGCCTTTGTATTTAAAATGTTTAGTAGCCGCGACGATATTAGTTTAAAAAACATAAAGAGCAGTGTCTCGAGAGCGGAGGGAAACTATTAAACATAGAAAAAATAAGTTAAATGAAGTACACATACTTTGGCACTGATCAACGAACAGATGTTTGAAAATGTAAAAAATAGACAAATATAAATTTAGTGGGTCCCGAGTGCGTTGTTTGAATAATAATAAATGAGTATAAATAGGACATAATTATGCTACATCAAATAATCGATTTATGTTCGTAATTATTCATCGAAATTACCGATAGTAGATTAAATAGGACGCTAGAGAAATTTGAAGATAGGCATCCATTATAGACGTAGTAGTTATTATGTACATGGGCGTCCAATACACGATCAGTCAGTCAATTCCAGATTGATGGAACTGACTGACGATATTGTTTGTCCTTTCTTTTCATTTGCAATTTGTGCTGTGTACGAATGAGACAAGTATATACTTTATTGTAGTTCATCACATATTAACAAGAATATTTGCATGATATTTGTTTTATGGAAAATTTCATATGCTAATCACTATACCGTCATTTTCTTTAATCATTAGTATTTTATCAAAACACTCTTCAAAACGACGTCAAGACAACACAAGAGCAGTGTGATAGACCACAGACACTACATTGGTATTCCGCCCGTTCGGATTTTCCTACTATAAGTAGAACCGTGCGCGAGGGGTACTGCGGGCCTCAAGGGTTACCTTATTACCCGGGCTTGAAACCACAGACAATGTATGTAGGACTCAACCTATCATTATAATCGGTCCATTATGAAAACCAAGCCTGCCACTTTTTTCTGACAACTGAGACGTCAAGAGCACAATTTAGAGAAGGAAATCTCAATCCGAACTTGCCCCTCGCCCCGCTCGAATGGAGTTAATCGATGTATCGACAACCTGTGCATCGCATCGATAGCCTAAATGCCCATTGGCGAGTTCCTATTGTATTGTAATAAAAAATAAACAGGCATCTTATACTATCCAAAAAGACGATCGATTGAATTACATTGTTAATAGTCTATCTACAAATACTATAACAAAGCTCAAAGGGCATTTTTTCTGGAAATTGAATATTTTTTCAAAATCTTTTTAAGTGGAACTCTTACAAAGAGATAAGATGAAACTATTTTTGGAATTATAGTCTGTCTGAAAGTGTATGACGTAAAAACCTATAAACGGATTCTGATAAAACTTGGCAAAGTTAATAGCATGGTTTACGTAAAAAGGCAAAACAAAATTTTCAGTATACAAGTTCCTGGGATTATGTGTTACGTTGAATTTGAAACTTACTTATCCTTAATATGATACCTTCAATATTAATTCAGTGTTAGTTTAATTTTTAAAGTTTTACTGGTTTAGGCGCATTATGGAAAAATAATGACAGTGAAATTTAAATTTGCGCGCGCAGCCGTCACGCGAAATTAACAGGTTGAAGTTGTCTACAAGCTACTCATTAAGTCTCGGAATAATACTATCAACAAAATAGAAATAGAACCTCTATTTGTCGCGCATGTTGGCACTCGTTGCCACTAGCCACTGTTTTCATATTTATAATTTTTTTTTGGCCACAAGTTCAGTTAAAACCCATTTTAAGATTATCCGTTCATTACGGGACAACCTGTATAAAATGTTAAATATTTTTTGGTTTTCCTCGGCGTTAATGTATTTCGATATTGATTTTGCTCATACATATTATTAACTACAGCCATTAGATTTGTTTGGCAGCAATGGTCCGATCTATCACTAATGGATACTTTCGATGTTCTATTTTTGTGATAAAGTAGAATTCATAGATATATATTTTTATTTTGATGTATGAGTTATTGGCCATTTCATTGAATAAGCAGTAATACATACTAGAAACTATCCTCGCTTCGTTTCGAAAGAACCAGTTAACCCAAAAAGTACTTATTGTAACATAACTGTAACAAATAAGAGGCCGGATAATCGGGACTCTGCCTACTAAACGACGATGACCGGATAGTCGGCTTTGTCATTTAGCTGTTCATCGATTAATCACCCAATCTGTACAATTAATTAAAAAAAAAACATTTGTAGGTAGTCTATCGGTTCAAAGAAAATAATTAGCATATTCTAAACTAAATTCGGTATCCTACTAATATTACAGAGCACCATTTTATGCTAAGCTTGTCTCGATGTAATTTGACTAGCTAAACAACAATAAGTTCTATATTTAAAATAGAAACTATTTTTAAATCCGCTGCATGTATAAGTAAAGAGCCTATCCCAATATATTCGAATCGTTCCGACAAATCACCCAATATTTATCGTTCTGCCGACAGCGTTACAGCTGAGATAAACTCATTCAATTCGTAATTACCTTGACATAAGGTGTAATTTGGCTCGCATTAATTCACCTAACGAACTGGAGACGGATTTGCGATCTGTAGTCCATGTTTCTGAAATATATTTGTCAATTTATACAAATAATCGTCACATGTTTCTGGACAAGACGATATTTTGAGCTAATGCTATTTTAAAATCGATATCTTGTTTTTTTAAAATCGATTTTGGTACCAACAGAATTTTGGTTTCTAGAACAGAAGTTTCATACCTTACCTTACATCTAATTTTCAAGAAAAATATGTACATGTTAATGTTTATTATTACTTGTGTCGTCCCCTGCATTCTTGAGAGTTCTCCATGAAGTTCTCAAGGTGAATGGAGTATATGAATTCGCGGTTTGCCAGTGTGGTAGACTATGACAGGCCGGTTGGTCTAGTGGTTAGTGAACTTGACTACTACACCGGTGGTCGTGGGTTCGAATCCCACCCAGGT